>WYDF02233089.1:0-35218 GCA_009867245.2 Adranes taylori
TGTATAAACATATATATATATATATATATATATTATTTGTAACTGAATACAATTTAAAAAAATTAAATAAATAAACGACTGATATCCATTTATACTTCTTGTAAAATTCACTCCTCCAGAGACCAATCCTATTCTCTCATATGCTTTTTTTGTCTCTACTCCATTCGTTTACTCCTTGCTCTATTCACTCCATTCATTTACTCCTTCCATTATTTTCATTTTAAGTAAAGAACTTATAAAATTGAATGAACTGCGCCTGAGAGTTCATAATACTTAGTACTTATCATGAGTTCATTTGATACGTATGCTTTGATCTTGAAACAATTATTATTGCTGTATCAACACACATAGTAAGCTTTAAAATATAATATGTTGTTAAGTATCAGTGTTTTTTCAATAGGATATCAATGAAAATGAATAAAATATTTTCTTTTTAATTTCCTTTCATCTTCTAACGTGGATGTTGCTGAGCATGTTCAACATGTTTGAACAATTACTCAAGAGGCTATTTTACAAACCCTTGCTGTTTACTCGATTATTATATGATTAGAATTCCCGTAGTTTTTACGGAGTCGTGTTAAATGCAAAATTCCTAATTTATTTCTGGTTGGTAAATCAGGGAAGATTTTGCGGCTTATATTGTCGGTAGTTTAAATAAATGAACGTATATGAATTTTGTAAACGAAATTGACAAGTTTTTGAAATCAAACATCAATTATCACTATTTTACTTAATTTGTTTGAACATTGGCACTTGCTCTTAATTTATATATAAATGAAACAGACTTCTATATTCAATATGATGAACAACTAGTCAATATGATGAGCACGCAACAAACCATTATTGAACTTTCGTGAGTTACATTGTAAAATTAAAATATGGGCAGCATTGTTGATACAGATTGAGCATTAGAAAAAAAAGTTATTTTGCGTTGTAGCTTCAAATTAAAAATGTCTTATCCTGTCCTGTTATTCCCGAGTAAGGCTCTTAGTCGCAAAACATATCTAACAAGCAGTAAAACTAATACACAACTTTCTGTTTCATACGAAACTGCATTTGTCCAATATACGTTTCTGTGAATGTAAATGTCAATTTTTGTTGCTATATGTTGGTTGATAGATATATTGGATGCTTTCAAACTAGGCGAACAAAATTTTATATGCCGTTTTATTAATCACATAGTACGTTAATATTTTAGGAAATTGTATTTAGCATTTATGGATAAGTCTCATAATCTAAAGAAATTTATGGTTTTGAAGTATTGTCATTATTACAGATAGGAAATAACTTGGTTACAAATTTTACCATTCTTTTTGCAAAAACTGTATTTTGATATATTCCTTTTTTTAAGCGTGACATATTCGCTGGAAGAAATTCTACTGACAGCTTCAACATATTCGGCTAATGTAAATCAGGATCGTAGACGTGTCAGAAATTATTTTACTCGCTAGAAAATATATTTATTAACTTCATTTATATAGGATATAATGTGGTAGCATTACTAACAATATAATAAAATACAAAATGACTTTGATTTCGCCTATTTATATAAACAATTCTCCATATATAAATTTTACACTCCACCCGCAGATAAATATAAAAACTATTAAGTAACATTTATTTAACCATGCGACTAAAAGCTTATAGCCGTAAAATCAACATATTGAGAATTTTTCAATTTATTAACATCATTTAATTTTTATTAGTGTTTGTTAGTGAGCTTGAAGAATTGAAATCACAATAAAGCGTAAATGAATTAGTATCTTGGAAGTTTTCCAGTCTTTAAGAAACATAAAAAGAAACTTTCATTATTCTAATAAAGAAACGTACCGCACTTTTGCTTCTGATTTTAATTTGAAAACTTCACCTAAAACTGTAGATCCATGCCTAAATCCATCTGATTTATATGGCTGTTCTGTGCCCTACTGGAACTTGTAAAGTCAGCCATTGCAAACCGATCGTGCACCCAACATATTCTAGAGGAATTTTATCTCTTTTCTACTTATTTACGTATCGAATAACGTCCAGTATTCATTACCTTTTGCCATTCCTATTGCCGCAAATTGCCGTGCTTAGGAGCCGCGGAGTGTTATCTACTTGACATGCGTAATCGCACGTCGCTGTTCAACGGAAGTAAATCAAGCAAATTACCCCTTCAAACATTTGACCCCATAGAACATTAACTCTTTATATGTAAGGAACAATTGTAATTAGACATGGTTAATTATATATGGTCCCCGTTTAATTTCTATTTTCATTTATAAATAAAAATACCAAGAATAAAGCTCAAATGCTAAATATATCTAGATACTAACTGACAGAACTAAATTAACTTAAGTGATGTTTAAATGTTCTTGAATGTAATATAGTCAACTATCATACTGGCTAAGAAATATCACCACTACTTTAGCCAAGTTTGAGTACTCGTTTGTTAAAATTTGTGGCGTAGCTACCAGTTTGTAATTTAATTTTTCCCTGTACAGTCAGTGCCGGTACATACTAAATTTTTCTGCGTTGTACAGTGATCAGCCATTTTGTAGTAAGTGTTTGTGAGTGTGTACAGTGAAATGTTTCATAAAAATGCCACATAGTTGCATTAACCAGCCAGAAAGTTTCTGCTATATTTGTGGTGACGTAACACTAAAGTCTCAGAGGAGAAATATAACTCTACTGATTGAAAAAAGCATATGAAGTATATTTTTGATATAAATTGGGTGATCAGGACAAGTTCTGGTCCTCTCACAGTTGTTATAATTCATGGATAACGCTGTAGACTGGTTGGTTGAATGGATCTCAATAGATCACATGAACAATTCAAATGGTTTAGAGAGAACCGAAGGATCATTCCAAGGACTGTTATTGTTGTTTGACAAAGATATCAGGGATAACATCAAAGACTAGACATACTGTTAAATATCCTAATATTCCCTCTGCTATTAGACCAGTGCCTCACAGTCCACAGCTTGCAATTCCGGTATCACCGAAAACACGGGAATTAGACAAGGATGCTGTTAATGTTGAAAGTTGTGCAGATTCATTGGGTGATGAAGAAATGAGAAACCCAGACTTTTTAGAAAGTACAAATACTAAACCACATCTAGTTAGTCAGTCAGAATTAAATGATCTCGTTCGTGATCTTTACTTATCCTAGAATTAAGCTGAAATTTTCGCATCATCGCCGAAAGGATGGAATTCTTAACAACATTATACCAAAATAAGTGGTTTTCATCACAGGCAGTGTGATTTTCAACGTTCTTTCTCACAGTTTGAGGACTTACTGCAATGATGTGGAAACTTTGCTAGAATGTTTTGGACATAGCACAATCCTGATGAATGGCGTGTTTTTATGTCGACTCTTCAAAACGTAGTGTGAAAGCAGTTCTTATTTATGTTGGAAATAAATAACCATCAGTCCTTTTAGCTCATGCACCTGACATGAAGGAGAGATACGAAAGTATGAAACTTGGGTTGAATATACATTTGTGGCATGTTTGTGGAGACCTGAATGTGATATAACTGCTACTTGGTTTACAACTTGTATATACTAAATTTTGTTGCCTCTTGTGCGAGCGGGACAGCAGAGATAGGAAGAATCATTATCATCAGAAGCAGAGGCAAAAAGCAGAAAAACAGAGTTATTTACTATAGGAGAGAAGAACGTTGTGCGTCCAGCACTAGTAAAGCCTGAAAAAGTTTACCTTCCCCCACTTAACTTTACGCTAGGTTTAATGAAAAATTTTGGTAAAGCAATGCATCGTGAGAGGAGTACATTTTAGTTCCTAAAAGCTTTAGATCATCAGGAAGCAATTACCCTAATTTGAGTGACGCTAAAATTAAGGAAGTTATATTTGTTGGTCCGGATATAAGAAAACTAGTGAATTATATTGAATTTGAAGACAGTTTGAGCGACTGCGAGATTGCTACTTCGAAATTTTTTAAAAATGTGCTTAATAACTTCCTTGGAACTAATTAGACAAATAACTACAACGAACTCATATCTGAGCTTCTTAGAACCCATACAACATTTGGCTGTAACATGTCAATACAGATCCACTACTTAGATTCTCATCTGTATTTTTTCCAGCTAATTGTGGAGCTGTGAGTGACGAACATGGTGAACGCTTTCAGCAGGAAATATTCATTATGGACATACGTTACCGAGTACAGTGAAACCCAAGCATGCTAGCCAACTATTGTTGGAATCTCAAGACTGATTTACCTACAGCATAATACGCTAGAAAATCCAAACTTAGCAGATTTTAGACACGTTGGAATTGTATGTATGTATAATAAACGGTTTTCAAAAAATGGTAATTACAAACCAACAAAGCCAGATAGAATGAATTGGGATATGGAAGTTTTCTACCTAAAATCAATGTAGCTTTTGTAAAATATCGATGTGTGGGTAAATGGTTAGTTTGATTGTAACAAAATCTGCTACAGCTTTCGATTTCTTTTGAAATAATTGGAAATGTAACTTACGCAATTTAAGTCTAATATTGTTTATTGTTCTTGTGTTTATTGTTCAATTAATTTATGTTTGGCTTGTTAATTTTGAGGTATTGTGAATAATACATATCCTGTGTTTTTGTTTTCATAACATTTGTGTTTTCCTTTGAGAAGCATATGATTACCCTAAAAACAATATAAGCGAGTTATGAGAGCAGCAAGATGTCGAAATAATTTCGAATATCATTTTGAGGCGAAATAAAATGGCATAATGGTAAAGCTGAAGGTAAAAGAATAGACACTAGAGGAAAATGGACGTTGGAAAACCCAGATAAAAGTAAAATAAGGTAATAAGGAAATAGATTTTTTCAGGGAGATGGTGGGAGATATTGTGAATGGAGAACAAACGGTGAATGCAAGAATATTTTTTTCCATTCTTGCTCCTCATTACTTAGAGTTCGTTATATATTGTAAGTAGCTTCAAATTTGTAATATGCCAATGAAAGTTTTGTATACATTCTGAATGTAATATATGGCATGTAATTGTATGTGAAAAGTTTAATATAAGTGTCAGCACAGTGATGTGTTCCTAAACAAATCCGGATATTCAAACCGATTAGGCTTAGGCCTATTCGTTTTTCGTAAAATAAATTTTTAGTCGTGGACTGAATCCAATTTGTATCTAATATGTTTTCTCTTTGAATATATTAAACGTTTGGAAAGAGAAACGGGAGATAGATAGAGAGCAGCTAGCTATCGCAAACCCTGTAGAGTGAATGAGTATTATCCCGTTCATGGGAAACCCGAAATAGATTTATTGGTTCTCGGCCCGGAGGGAATTTGCCGAATACTTTCGCTGACAGAAAACCAAATATTACTTCGGTCCGTCCTTTCGCTTATTTTGCGCGACCAATACCCGAAAATAAATCTATCTGTTAACAACTGAAGCATTTATTCAAATCATTTGCCTAAAGATTGGTTGCAATATGAACTAACATTTATTTAAACATTGTTCTATGACTGAATATCAAGTTGATACAGACAATAAAAAAATCTAGCATATTATTTTGCGATAAAGCACAGAATAAACTATATCATTCTTAAATTTTAAAACATATCCTCATGAATTAAATATTTTTTAGAAGTCGTTAATTATTTTTCTATTACCAAGATAGATAAATATACATTCTTATATTTTAAGTGGGTGCCAAGACACTTTGATATTAATAGAATCGATTTCGCAGGAATAATATCACACACATTGTAAACTAGTCCGCTATTTGTCAGTCAACTGGTTGTTAAAAGTCTCATATTTTTCTGTTAATTACGTTTTTATTTGTTTATACACATTGAATTTAAATTTCACTTATTTTGTGCTTTTATTTTATAAAGATAAAAATGAAGTTCGACGCAAATGTATTACAGATTTATCATTAATTTACGAACAGTACCGATATTTATGGAACATATAACATAAGAAGTACCTGAATGTAAAACCAAATATTCTGTTATCGAAGAACTGTACGAACGACTTGTAGAAAAACGACTTGTTGTGGTTATGAAGCAGCTTAAGGCAAATGTAAAAAGGACGTCTACAGACAAGAAGTTAATAAAATAGAAAAAACTAAAAATAAGTGACAACTGCCCTGATGACATATATTTGCTCAAGGTTGTATTGTTCAATTTTGCCCACATTTTAGGGGTATTTGTGTCGACAAGAAACAGAAACCATTCATTCTTATACCCTACTCTGCGCACTTTATCCATACCTCACATATATACTTCCTTTATCAGACTGTCCTCCTCCAACCATTAACAACTTACCTTCAACATTCGCCATTTTCTTGAAAATGCAATCCATCATATATTTCTGCAAAATTTACACAGCACTATTTCACTCGGAGTTGATCTCTCGAGTCCTAATATTCGTTTCAAGCATCCTACCTCAGTTGCACGTGTTCAATCTGTTACCTCTCGCCTACCCACCAAACTTTCACCTTACACAACATTATACTTTTCACACATACATCTAGCATCTTTGCCCTCATTTTCACAGATTTCTCAAAGTGCCCTTGCCACACACGTCATGAGTAGTTTTTGCAACCATTCTAGCATGCCCCTTATATTATGCATTCTGACATAAAATATTGGATTTGTTGAGTGAGAATGTTTATAATTTGTAATTTATTACCGTCTTTGTCCTTCTAATTTAAAAATGTCCTAACAGCTATAATGCGCCTTACATTAATTAAATCTGTGTTTAGTCTTTTATGATTGTATTAGGAACTCCCTAAAATTTACGGGATCTCATCTATTATATTTTCTTATTATAGGATTGTATTAGGAACCCCTAAAATTTAGGTGGTCTCGTTACACAGCACAACATATTATATTTTCTTATGTATTTATTCTTTATTTGTCATTTATTCAATGCCCGCTAAAATTTAGCGAGCCTTGTTCCCTACAAATTTTATATCTATATGACTGGCTTATCAACCCGCTACTTTTTAGGGCGTCTTGTACACAACTTTTGTTGCACGCCTTCATTTTCATTTTCTCAACATTAATCTCTAACCCCCTCTTTCACATTTACCATCTGTATCACTTCTATTATCTCCTTCCGCCTATTCGCCATACATAAAATATCGTCAGCATAACATAATGATCATATCTTTCCTTTTCCTGTATTCCCACATACTGCTTTTTCCTTGCCTAACACCCCTATTTACATCAAACCACCACGCCTTAGCTTAGTTATACCAAACTTGACATGTTTTGTTGCTCGCACATAAAGCTACAATTATATCTGCTTTTTAAAAGTGAAGCTGTGTTAAAATTTCTATATCTTCTAATGAAATCATAAATATCCTATATAATTTTCTCTTCAGCTTAGGATAAAATATATACATATAATATTAATTATAATATTATTAATTTACTAGTATGCAGAATATAATTTATTAAGAAATTTATAAATATAATATGTTGAACAGAATTTAATATTCCACAATCCTAAGTGTTACTGATTTCTAATAAATTATATTTCATATAGAGGCAGAAAGCATATCGGTTTTATTAATGATTGAATAAATGTGCGTGAGGCCAGATATTTTCACTACTAAACTCTCAAATTGATTAAGAGAAAATCATATTATCGTAGTGTAAAATTTAATTAAAGCAGCAACGTCCTACGGCTTTTCGCAATGTTTTGTGCAAGAGCGCCACCATTGAATTTAATTGGGTTTGTTCGTTTATAAATCACTGATACCTATTTGTATTAGTTTTCGGCTTAGTTTCTGATCAACTCGTCACAGATCCTTTGTCAGTTTGCTGGAAGATATTTTCAATTAATTGAATTGCAATACGCAATTATTTATTAATAATAATACGCGTGATTAGTCTAGAAATGAAATCATTCGATTCTATATATTAATGCGTGAAGAGCAAACTTTAAGTATTGCGCAAATGGAGGAGTCTGAGATTTGCCATAGCTAAAGTTTATATGGAGAAGGAGTGCTGAAAGCAAAAATCTATGTATAATATATGTTACAAATACATTATGTTAAATAAAATAAAAAATTCACTGTTTAAGTTTATATTGCCGTTGACCAAACACTCGATATTCATGTAGTCAGTCAGCAGTCAGTATCATCTGATGCGTGCAGCAATAATTTGAGTGCTCGCAATAAGGAATAATGAAAAAATACGAGGCACGAATTATATATACATATACTTGATTCAATAATAACATGAAAAAATTTAAACCGACAATGAATTGCATCAAGCTGTAATTGTGATCTTTTTTCAACTGTTAATAGCATTAAATTTTAAATTTCATAGGTATTGTAGGGAATTAGGGCAAACAGCACACGCTAATGACGTATTTGTACACGCTCGCAGCTGACGTAATAGAACAAAATTCAAAAATTTATATGCAATGATTATATAGGTATACGCTTTAACAAAAGAACATGAATAACGTGCAAACTTAAAAATTTAATGAGGTACGGTAGAATTTCGACCACTGGGCGACTACTAGTAATTAGAAAAACCTGTCATTATTCTATGTTATCAAGTTTTATTAAACGAGCTGATCAGATATTAATTAAGATAGAGATGACTAATATAGGGAATAAGACTTAGTGAAATACGTACAACAACTCTGAATTAAATTACGGTACAAATTAAATTCCTTTGCTCTGTTAGTTTCGTTTTTTTTTAATTAAGCGCACTTACGGTGTGCCTGGTCAAAGCAGCAGTTACCTGTTATAGTTTAAGGCTTATTTACCTCTAGCATACCCATTAAACACTTTTCCGTAAATATATTATCCAATTTAAATTTTCGACATGGAATTATGTGAACCCTAACTGGATAAATAAATTCTACTTCCATTTAAAACCCCTTCATTTCTACACGGAGATGGTAGACTCTTAATCAAAGTTTTATTTAGGAACGTAGTGTAAAATTAATAAAAACTTATTTTGGGGTTTTAAGAAGTTCAAAGATGAATAAAATTGATAATTAACCAATAAGTTATGCCACCTTACTTGATTAAAACCAACGATTCAAACACAATAAAGCAAATATGGCCCATACAATCAGCATAAAACACCTCAGATTTTGAAGTACTATATTAATCAGCGGGAAATTTGTTTTGCGTACAATAAAAATTATAGTGGGTTAATGAATTTTACCAAATAATAAAACATACTGATTACGCTTTATTTCAATTACATAAATGTTCATACGGATACAACATAATTTTCCTTCGAGTCTAAATAAAATAACGTGCCACTCGATATTCATGTAGTCAGTCAGCAGTCAGTATCATTTGATGCGTGCAGCAATAATGAGAGTGCTCGCAATAAGGAATAATGAAAAAATACGAGGCACGAATTATATATACATATACTTGATTCAATAATAACATGAAAAAATTTAAACCGACAATGAATTGCATCAAGCTGTAATTGTGATCTTTTTTCAACTGTTAATAGCATTAAATTTTAAATTTCATAGGTATTGTAGGGAATTAGGGCAAACAGCACACGCTAATGACGTATTTGTACACGCTCGCAGCTGACGTAATAGAACAAAATTCAAAAATTTATATGCAATGATTATATAGGTATACGCTTTAACAAAAGAACATGAATAACGTGCAAACTTAAAAATTTAATGAGGTACGGTAGAATTTCGACCACTGGGCGACTACTAGTAATTAGAAAAACCTGTCATTATTCTATGTTATCAAGTTTTATTAAACGAGCTGATCAGATATTAATTAAGATAGAGATGACTAATATAGGGAATAAGACTTAGTGAAATACGTACAACAACTCTGAATTAAATTACGGTACAAATTAAATTCCTTTGCTCTGTTAGTTTCGTTTTTTTTTAATTAAGCGCACTTACGGTGTGCCTGGTCAAAGCAGCAGTTACCTGTTATAGTTTAAGGCTTATTTACCTCTAGCATACCCATTAAACACTTTTCCGTAAATATATTATCCAATTTAAATTTTCGACATGGAATTATGTGAACCCTAACTGGATAAATAAATTCTACTTCCATTTAAAACCCCTTCATTTCTACACGGAGATGGTAGACTCTTAATCAAAGTTTTATTTAGGAACGTAGTGTAAAATTAATAAAAACTTATTTTGGGGTTTTAAGAAGTTCAAAGATGAATAAAATTGATAATTAACCAATAAGTTATGCCACCTTACTTGATTAAAACCAACGATTCAAACACAATAAAGCAAATATGGCCCATACAATCAGCATAAAACACCTCAGATTTTGAAGTACTATATTAATCAGCGGGAAATTTGTTTTGCGTACAATAAAAATTATAGTGGGTTAATGAATTTTACCAAATAATAAAACATACTGATTACGCTTTATTTCAATTACATAAATGTTCATACGGATACAACATAATTTTCCTTCGAGTCTAAATAAAATAACGTGCCACTCGATATTCATGTAGTCAGTCAGCAGTCAGTATCATTTGATGCGTGCAGCAATAATGAGAGTGCTCGCAATAAGGAATAATGAAAAAATACGAGGCACGAATTATATATACATATACTTGATTCAATAATAACCTTGCATTCGAATACGCTCATGTCTTTATATACTTAAAGCGGGAACAGGCGAATCCGGGAACATGGTAATATGGCAACACGGGAATATGGCAACAAGGGAATATGGTAACACGGGAATATGAGAATACTGGAATTTGGGAACACGGGAATATGGGAACACGGGAATATGGGAACAATGAAATATGGGAACACGGGAATATGGGAACACGGGAATACGGGAATACGGGATTCGGGAATACGGGAATACGGGAATACGGGAATACGGGAATACGGGAATACGGGAATACGGGAACACGGGAATATGGGAACACGGGAATACGGGAATACGGGAATACGGGAACACATATTCTTGAAACTTTGTTAGGCATATCGCTGGTCGCGATGAAGCTGTGGCCGCAGGCCCCGACAATTTGACCATGTCGCTGGCCATCAAACTCAGGTTCATTTCATATCAAACTGAGCCACAGCGAAGTGTGGCCGGGTTTAGCTAGTAATAAATAATAAGCAACATTGAAATAAAAGTTAATTAATTCATAACTTATTGTAAAAAATGAAAATTAGTTAGTTTGAAATAAAATTGTCTACACAGAATAAACTTCCAAGAACCTAAGGTATTTCAGTACTTTAATAAAAATTTATAATACAATAAGTGTCTACGCACATCTGTACCTCTGTCATAATAAAATTAAGTCGGAATTTGTCAAGAACTGATACAATTCTGAATGCCTTCTGATTTTTTACTTTTATATTTACAGGTCGACAGTGTCGTCAACTTTCGTACTAAGCTTAGTGCAGCCGATTCATGTATCTCGCGTCTGCTTATTAAAAAACCTATCACCAAACTTATTTTTCTTTTATCTTTTTCTACTACATTGGATTTTCCTTTCGTTCATTTAGAAGTGACAGTTGCGTTCCAACTCCTTACGCGTGTTCTGTTCTTGCAGCTAGAGTGAATACCTTTTTCCCTTAGGTCAATCAAAATATTTAAAGATTTCTACATTAGAATCTCGAGAATTGAATACGTCTAATAACTATTGGCGTTACAATATTCAGGGATTACTCAGATTTTATCAGAATATTTTTGGGACATCTCTGCATGTAATCTGCATTGCAGTTTCTAAACTCAATATTTGTGTACAAGTATTTCAGTAATTTTGACTCGAAGGGCTGTTCACTATGTATCAATTCCTATGAACTTTGATAATCTCAAAAATCCAATTATATTTTTCACTGTTTAGTTCTCTTGTTTGCCTTTTATGTTTCAAATATGTCCCTTGCTATTTTGTGCACTGTTTATCATGTTTAAGTTTTATTTGCAATTTTGATATAAATAGTGTCAACAAAAATCATTGCTGAAAAGCCTCGATAACTGCCTCTTATCAGTTATTACTCATACTAGACTTTTGATTTGTGTATCCGTTTAGATATTGTGACATTGTTGTTTGAACGTGACAAGACAGGCATAGCCTCTTCTACTTACATGAATTAATGGAGTACTGAAACTAACCCACCCGCCTATTAAACGAATCGGACAAAAATATTCAATATGTTTCAATGGAACATAATAATTGATTATTCAGTATGATTTTAATTATTTTATTTATACACATTCGATTCACATCATTTAATTTACAATCGTTCTTAAACTAAATATATTTTGTTTGGTTTTGCTTTTCTATTTCAACATTCCATCTCAAAGTGTCTCTCTACAGTACTTTCTTGTGTAGTTTGTGTTACAAATTTTATATCAATTGTTATTGACTTTTAAATGATACTCCCCTCCCGTCAGGAGAAATAGAGTTTCTTTGTTATATTTGTAACTTAGTCGGAATTTGATGTTCAAAGCTTTGTGCTCTCATTGCGCAAAATATCCGAATCTATTTATGTTCAATCAAGGATGAAATTTCCATAAGAATATTATAATTTAAATTTCATTAAAATAGATTAGTTTTTTTTTTGATTGGAAATTTTACATAACTGCTTATTATTAATTTTTAAATTATTTCGAAGTCATTACCGTTGGATTGTTATTAATATTAATTTCTATAAGATTTATAGAAGATAAATAAAACTAAATGCAATAAAAGTTTTATTTAGGAACGTAGTGTAAAATTAATAAAAACTTATTTATTAATTTTACAATAAAATATGTCTACAACATATTTCGCAAACATAGCTATTTTAACAGACAGACGTATGTGTAATAAACAAAATAAATACGCATCGAGATATGCATTTATTTAGTCAATATAAACCAAATATTATTGTTAGATATTCAAAACATATTTCATTGAATAGTAAATTTGTTATAAGATATTTTCTTTTAATGTCTAATTTAAAGATTCGTAATCTTTTCCACAAAACGTGGGCTTTTATCATTTTCAACTTAATTATTCATGCTTGTTTTTAATTTATTCTGTATATATTGTTAATTAACTGTAAGAATAAATGAGTTAAGTTTAGTTTTGTTTTAAGTACCACGCGTCATATTTTACCTAATTTTAATCTCCCTTAGTTGCTGCAAATATATCCTACTAGATTACGCAGTGCTCTAAATCTATAAATTTTCATTTAATTAATTTTATTCAATTATTTTTTTATTAAATTAAATATTCAAACAACTAGGAGCATATTGGTAAATTAAATCAGCTCTAAATTAAAGTTAACATAATTAATTGTTCAAGTTCAATTATCCTTGTTTACATCAATTAAAATATTTACTTTAATATTCTTCCAGGCTGCCACGATTGAGGTAGGTTTTAATATTTATTATCTCAACAGTTCATTGTCCTTCTAACCTATAAATTCAGTGCCTGGGTGATAGTACCTCAGGTAGGAAACCAAAGAATGAGAAGAAATCATCAGGTCGCGATTGGAAAAGGACAGACGCTATCGTGGAAGAAACAAACGTCTCGCAAGGAAAGAAACCCATGGTCGTAAAGCAAAAAATTTCATTATTCAACATCATCAATAGCTGGAAGAATAGTATTAAAGGATTGAAGGGTATTTAGAATTTATAACTCTGAAATACTTATTGAAATTAGTTTTCGACTGATTACGAATCGGGTACATATTTTCAACTACTTTCATATTTTCAATTTACTACTCTATAATATTGATTTAAGTTGATTGTACGACAGATTACGTATCAGGTACATATTTTTTTTAAAGATTTTAAAGGCTTTTGAAGTCAAAATAGTGTACGACTAACTACGTGTCACGTACAGTTGGGATTTAAAAATGTCAAAGAAAGGAAACAAGAATGTCTGTTGCGGAAATTAATGAAAAAGTTACAGGTCCACAAATATTGTTCAATGTTAAGCTTCATATTAAGCAGATAGAGGTAAATATGAAGAAGGGTTCAATATCATGAAAAACCCATCAGTACATAAAAAGGAGAAAAACAGAGTGGAAGAAATATTTAAACTTATCACAGCGAATGATGAAGAATTAAGAAGAGCAAGTAAAAGCACGGGAGAGTTCATGGAGGATGCGAGGGCTTCTTATGACGAAAAGATAGAGAATATAGACCGTTTAGAAGAACACCTGCGGAAGGCAAATATAATCAGTAACTGAATAAAGAAGTTGAGAAGGAAGTTCAGATAGATTTTGAAGAGGTAGACAACATAGAAATAGGTATGGAAAATGACATTGGAAAGAGATTTCTACCCATTTAAGTGCATAATATTGAAGAATTCCACAGTAATTATTGGAGTGCAGAGAGGAAAGAAAAAGAAGCATCAGTGTGAAAAGGAAATATGAAGATTAAAGAAGAATAAAATAATCTGAGAGTAGGAGTAAAATAAAAAAATTTGAAGAGGTGACTATAAAATTGAAGGTATGCAAGAGAAATATAGTTCAAACCGATCAAAGAGGAAAATTACATGGAGTTACCAAAATTAGCGACTCCAAAAATTTTATGGGAAATAAGAACACTGGGTGACCTTCCATGATACTTTCAAGAGAACCATTCATGAGACTTTGTCCCTGAGCAGAGAGAATGAAATAATTAACCACGTTTTTTGCAGATGAACCTACAAGATTAATACAACATATGCCAATAACGGAAAATAATTATTGTACGTGTTGGGAAATTTTATGAAAACGTTACGGGAATAACAAGTTAATGTTAGCCGTATATGTCGATAAAATACTAGATCTTCAACAATTCAATCAACAAAATTTGGAGCAATTGAAAACGGTGATACGATGATAGAATGCCTAGAAGCAATAAGCAACTTAGGAATATAGATGGAATGATGGGGTCCATTTATGGGTAGACTCATATGCCTTAGAGGCAAATACACGGTTTGAGCAAAGCCTGCAGGCTCTCACGAAATTCCAGCGTTTGAGGATATAATGTGGTTCTTAGAAAATAGATTCCAGTCTTTGAAGATAGCAGGGAATTACATTGTGGATATAAAAGCAAAGACAGAGTATAAACAGCAGCAAGAAACGTGTAGTCTATTAATCACGAAGTCGAATAATAAATTAGAAAATCAAGAATTGTAAAAAGCGAAAGAAGCAGCTGAAGAGACGGGGTCCTGAAAACAAAAGTTCTACACACACAGCACAGTACCTGGTCAAGCTGGCATCAGACCTCGTATTTCTCCGGGCAGTTCCACACTACGGTCGATAGAAGGTGATCGGAGGAAATCATAGCCAGCAAAGAAGATATCAGCCAGCATCATGACATCAGGACTGTCAAGGCCCCAAACGGAGTGTGTAAGAGAACCACAAAAATATCAAAGGTAACATAGATCAGAGATGATAATCATGAAAACAAAAGTAAACACAGATACGAATGTAATAATATGAGACAGCAAGAACAACCGTACTGATTGGGAAGATGGAAGAATTATCAGAATCCACTACAAATCAGGTGGAAACATTCGTGCAATGATTCTTCAAATCGCCGAACACACCTTTGTCACGAATGCTAAGAAAATCATCCTTCTGTCTAATATCTCAGAGTACCACACAGTTTGCAGTAGGGCATTACAGAACAAATAGGGATCTTATCGAAAAACACATATACAAAACAAAACCATTTTTCAGGGAACATAAAATCAGGAGCAAGGCAGAACCAGGTGATAAACAAGTGGTAACATTTGGCTGGGAAGAAATCATCCGCAAGATGGCTATGTCGAGTGCTACCAATCCAGAGGAGATTCAGTGACCCGTCGGAATCAACACTTTACGTAGATGGTAAAGTCGAGCACAAAAATATGAACAAGAAGGAGTGCAGCGAAAGTCAACATGCTTTCGTTGGAGACGACCTGTGAGCACAATTGAGTCCTGTTGTTATGAGAGCGGCAATATTTTCAACCAAGGATGAACATGGAAAATTTTCCATAAAATTTTTATTTATCACTTAAATTTCATTAAAATGTATTAGTTTTCTTTTTGATTACAAATTTAACAAAATTGATTATTATTAATTCTTAAATTATATCAGAGTTATTACCATTGGATTGTTATTAATATTAATTTCAATGAGATTTTTAAAAATAAACAATATTAAATGCAATTATAAAATATGGAATATATAAGATACATTTCGCAAACATAGCCATTTTAACATGCAGAAGTGTGTGTAACAAACAAATAAAAATACGCATCAAGATATGCATTGTTTAGTTAATATAGATAGATCAAATAGGATTGCTAGATATTCAAAATATGTTTCATTCAACTGTAAATTCTAAAGATATTTTCTTTTAATGCTTAATTTAAAGATTTCTATTCTTTTCCACGAAACGTGGGCTTCTATCATTTTCAAATTCAATAGGCTTGTTTTTAATTAATTCTTTGTATATTGTTAATTAATTGTAAGAATAAATGAGTTAAGTTTAGCGTTATTATTAGGTATCACGCGTCTTATTTTACCTAATTACCTAATTTAATCACCCTGAGTTTCTGCAAGTATATATTCTAGATGTCGCAGTGCTCTAAATCAAGTCAATTAAATTTTATTTAATTATTTTTCTATTGAATTAATTATTCAAATAACTAAGAGCATATTGGTAAATTAAGCCAGCTCTAATTTAAAGTTAACATCATTAATTAATTATTCAAGTTCAAATTTTCTTATTTAATTCAATTCAAATATTTACTGTCACATTAATCCAAGAGGCCCCAAATGAGGTAGATTTGAATATTTATTCCCCCAATTGTTTAATTAATGACATTATTCAGTGACATATATTAATGACATTATGACATTAAGAAAATACATAAATATTGACGAACTCTCTTGTTCAAGTACAAATTGTGTATTTAAATCCATTTAAAATTCAGTTTTGGTTACTATTGGATTAGTAATATAAGAGAATAAAGCTCAGAGATTAGTGGATGCATGTAGAACTTTTATCAATAAATTCAAGTATAGACACAAAACGCGATAACAACTTCATTTACCTCCGAGCTATGCATGCATATATGTATATGTATCTTCGTCCATTTAAAGATGCACGTATTGTATATTACATATACTGTTATCTATAGAAAATTCACTTACATAGATTAGAATCAAAAATGACGTTCTAGATACTAAATTGTTTTAGTGTGGTATATGTTTTCATTGGTTATTACGTTTTAGCATAGAGAAATATAAATATAAACAAAACAAATACGATATTTGAAATAAATTACTCTTTATTTGCAGCAGCATTTTGGGTATTTGGAGATTTGAGTATTTGTACTGGTATTCTATTTATGTGGTGAATTATTTTCCTACAGTTAAATTACATTGAAACAACTATATCTAAGTACATTTAAGGGGTGTTGGAGTATAGATTTTATAATTGGCATCAAAATTACCCTAAAAATATTAGTGTAATGTTATATGTATTAATACAATGTATTCAAAACGAACTCAACAAATGAACACAAAATATTGTGCACTGGATTTTATTTTAATAGCATTTTAGAACGAACCTACACTTATCATGGATAAATATCTTGTCATCTTCTAATGTCATCTACTTTACTTTTATAACTACTTCTTTTTTCCTATTCAGTTACACTTCCGACAAGTAAACAGTTTTCAATAAGTGCCATAACAGCTCTAACTTTGTATACCGCCAGCGTGACATAAAGCTTTTACAATTCCATCATGAACACATATACGTTACAAAATGCTGAAAATTTAATCCATTTCTTCTGACGTGTTTCTACAAAATTTCAAATAAGATAATTATTATTTTCTATGATTATTTAAATTTCAAATAAGATAATAGCAATTCCTTAATAAATCATAAACTGAATGAGAAATCCTGTAACAACATATCTAAATGGAATAATATCATTCACGGAAGAAATATAATATACAATTAAATATAACATAGCATACAATCTAACCAATCAATATCATAAGAAATTAGTTAAATCAAGAAAAAAATATAGATTAGAAGATCACAGCTTTCGACAAACGTACCGAAACATGGGAAAGCGTGCAGTCATCTATACAACTGAAACATTAAACTGATTCACCGAAACGGGTAAGCAGGCTGCGTATGTCCCGTCAAAGCTTTGATGCTCACCGGCGGTCATAAAACGACAGCGGCACTCACAGGTGTATAGTATACGAGATTTTTTGCGTTTCCATTTCCTTTTTTAGCATTTTAAAATAACGGTATAACCGATTGATTTCATTTATCGGTAAATATTTGTTTTGACAACAGTCGCAAGTATTTCACCCACCACATTTTCTGAATGACGGGTAAATTGTTCAGTTTTGGTTATTGTTCAATAAATCGAATTGGATGATAAATGCACACATTTGAACAGAAGGCGTTTTCTATACGTACTTCTAGATTTTGAGCGCATCAAGCTCCTATTACTACCACCGACCCCGGTTTGCAATTTACGAGTACATACATTTCACCAGATAACTGTTAACAAACTAATGCAATTTTAATCCTTAAATTTTCTTAACGTGCCAGGAAGAAACTTTTGATTGATCGGAAGTATAATCTTCCTAAGAATTTTGTAACAGAGTCTTTTTTCAAACTCCACCTTTTTTGCGACAGACGCCGTCGACAGTTATCGGCTTTGGTAACACGTTACAGCTTAACGGATCCATCAGGAGCAGCTTCCTTTCCAGAAAATTCGCATGAAAGGAGCCTCCGGGCCAGTGACTCCCAGGCGCAATTTTTGAGTTGTTGTCTATGGATGTGCTGCCAGAACCCATTCGCGCACGCCCAAAGCTATAATTCTGAAATAAAACCTAATCAATTTCTGTTGGTTACCGAGAACTATCGCAGTCATCAATTGATCTGATCTTAAAGCGCTATAGTAGATTTTCAAATATTCAATCAACTTATTAAATCTACGAATAAAGAAAAGTAAATTAAAATTCCACAAAATAAAATTCAACTTCTACGAAACAACTAAAAAGGTTAAGTAACCGACTACACATCTTCTGCTGAATCTTTCGATTCCCAAATAATTATCACTTTCTGGTACTCTTATTCTCATACTATTTTCCCATTATCCTAAACATCGATGCAAGATATGGAGAGTAACACGAGAAGCAGACGTTACCTAAAAAGCACCGACCATTCGAGAGTACAAGAATATCATCTACGCCAATTTAGGTACTACAGCATTCCGATTCATTCCGTTCACGCAAATTATTAGTCAATATACACATCATGGTCCATCAACAAAAAGCCTACTATCATAACGTTTCAATACATTTCTACACCTGCGGGCATATCTACGAAAATCGGAACCCAAAAGCGCATCGATAAAGTTCTACATCTCCCAATGCTCGGTTCGACCTTCATCCATGTGCTATTCAACAAAGGTTCATTTATTTAATCCAGTCAACATCGACAATTGCAACTTCAACGCCGTACAGAAGAAAAGTTTCATTCCGGAACCGTACTCATAGCTGAAGAAACATAATAAAATAAAATACGTATAACCATATTTAGTTCGTCACTCTTTATTTGCTTTAGTTTTTTTAATGGAAAAGGGAACTGGATCAGCCTAACAAATTTTGAATTATATTTATAATCAATATTATTGTCAATCATATAAAATCCCGCTTAGAGTAATATATTTGCAGTTATAAATACTAGAACAGTAAATCAAATTATTTGAACTTGTTATTGCCTTTGGTATTTACCTTATAAGAAATTAATAACTTTATTATAAGAATTAAGAACAAACGAATTCGTAACCCAACCCTGAATCTCGTGCAAGAGCATTTATTTTATGTTACAAACAGAATAACATATAAAAAGCAGTATGGTAGTTATAAACAAACTACGATCCTGTTTTGATTAGAACAATTACGTTAGTAAGAATAATAACATTTTGAATGTAGTATGTAATTTTGAATTTCAATGAGTTTTAAATGGGCACGGTACCGACACCCAACTTTTCATATACCGTAAGTCAATCGTTTTATCATATTTTATATAAAACAAAGGTTCCTCTATTTAAATCTGACTTTAATTTAATTCTGACTTTCACCTTACAACTGTCTATTAAAGTCAATTAACACAATAGTTTTTTATGGCAATAATAGATTAGCACAGAAACGCATAGCTATTACTATGTTGAAAAGCGCACTAGCTGCCTGCATTTGGATTTAATGCTATGCTGTTTGTGATAGTCTTTTACTTCGACAACTTTAAAGTAGGAAATATTGGCTGGATTTACACATTTACGTAAATGCCTTTTTTAAAACACTAACAGTGGCGACTATATGGGAAGGTGTTAACCAGATTGAAACTGCCACTTTGTTTAAAATTAAAATTTAACTTAAAATTTTTTGAAAATATTCGTGTGTAACAGATATGTTATCAATTTGAACACTACCTATAATTATAATTTTGACCCTCTACAGAGAAGGACAATTATAGAACTGATAAAACGTAAAATATTCTTCCAAGAAGTTTTCTTCTGCCAATTAATGTTCCTTACTAGATTAATGCTAATTATAGGTATTTATATGTTGACTTTCGATTACAGTGGTAACCAATGCAGAGTTTTTAAGATCTCATTAAATATACCTTTAACGAATTACAAGCTCTATCAAAATGTATCAAAACGTCTCATATACTTCTCCAAGTTTCAGTCTTCTAACTCTTATAGATATCACAATCAGTTTTTTTCTCCTAAGATTGCCAAGACTCTCAAGATTGCGTGTCTGTTTCTTAAACTCCCTTAATCGGTTAAATATTTAATGCTATTTTAGTACAAGAAATTAAACAAAATTACAGCAAAAGGATAACATTTTATTTTAAAATAGAAAAATTCACTTCAAAACTGTCCAAAACCAAAACTTGCTAATTAATATGGATGTGATATGCCCAGGCGGACCCTTGGGCGGTAGCCGCTTGTAAATCGATCGAGGAGATATTCTAGAAGAATCTTGTCCGTTTCTGATACATTGACTCATCCAAAAATGGCCTATACTCTCCTTTAAGAAGGCCATTCACCTTTAAGAAGAGATTGGCCTAGATGTTGGATGACCCTCTAGAAATGAAGCTGTTTACTTCCATTTATAAGTAAAATTACAAAGAATAATATACGAATGCTAAACATCTCTAGAAGCTAACTGATATAACTAAAGCAAAGCAAGATGGGGAATTATGTTTTTCCATTTGCATTATCCCCCCTCCCTTGGACTTTCGACCCGGAATCTCATAATTCCTAATAAAACTTCAAAACTACTAAAGCTAATCATTAAGCACGTTTTAAATTTTAGGATTCTTGACTAGAATTACTCGCAACACCTCTAGTCTAACTTGATAAAACAACTTATAGTTACAGCTCAAACGCTAGAATAAGTATACAAAATAGAAAAATATTCTTTATATAGTTTATATGCGGAAGAAAAAAGATATTCCAAAACTTTTAATCGTCTAACACCTGCCCTCTAACTAAACATCTTTCGTTCTGAAAAATGTTAAAAATACCATCAAAACGATACAAATTTTATAATAACACTTATAAAATTAATGACCTGGTAAGTTCAAAATTACATATAATACTGACGGTTATGACTCGTGTACTTTATGCGAACATATTTAGATAATTCCAACACCAAATTTGTTTATTAACGTCAAGAATTGTTGGAGTATAGGACACTGTAAGTAAAGGACTCTGTATGTGCTAAAGGTATATGTTAAATTGCAATGTTAGGGTACATGCAATTTTAGAAAAAAAAAATTCAGCCTATATAACAAAGATTATTTGAATGTTCTAGCATTTATGGTTTCTCAGATATGTCAACAAGTTTGTTAAATTTCTAACGTGGCAACCTCGCGTTGTATAGCAGTTTGGGACTAATTTCATTAGATGCATAATGCTAGGTTCTACATGTGTGCTTTTAGCCTCCTACTTTTAAAACTGAATTTCTGAATAAAAAATGGCGCTTCTATGCCATGTTGGATTTAGAAAATACGCATAATGCAACATTACACCTGCCTAGCGAATTTCACCTAAATTGGTACAGTAGTTTAGAAGGAATCTGTCCTTAACCTCCGTATATACGTACATACAGACATTGATACAGTTGCCTTTATATTATTTGCGAAGAAAACATTTTGTTTTTAATTTCTATTAGGGATAAAGTATTCCTCATTAACCCTTCTTTGAACTACATATGAACGTATTGCAGTGATGTGAACACAAGAGACGAACTAAGGTGAAAAAAATTAAAGGCATTAACCCGACATCTTTCTGAGACCTTATGTACTACGTACATAGATGGTATATGACAGATAAAAACATGTTTCGTAAAATTTTAATTCGTTTATTATAAAATTGATATTTCATGAGTGCACAGTCAGTCGATGTAATTAAGTGATATTTTTTAAAGACACATATGACTAAATTACTTTCAATCATTCTTATAAACCTATTTTGTTCTGAATATAAATGTATCAAATGAATGTGCTATATATTCACATACACCATTATGAAGTTTAACTCTTTGCGCATTAAATCTTCAATAATAGTATTTCCGTATCCTGCATTTAATTACGTAATTTGCAGACTCATTTCTGAAAGTTGATTACTAGAAATGTTTCACTACGTTTATATAAATGGAGCTTGGTGGAAAATAAGTTTACACCTTCCTTTGCTTACGACTATAATATACATTTTATTTGCATACATGTATAGAAAATGCCTATAGATATATATACAGTTGTTGCTTTAAAATAACTAAACTTTCTAAGTTAATACAAGCTCTATTCAGAAAATTATAGTTCATATTGTCTTATGAATTTACTGTCTGTACAACATTTTTAAACTGTTCACGCGATAAGGGATTATTACGTAAGTAATACCTTAGGCAATCTTGAATTTATTTGATTTCCAGTTTTATATTTAAAGAAGCATCATCAGATAAAAGTTTGACTGGTTAATGTAAACAGTATTTTTAAGAATTTAATTTATTGTTATTTACTCAGAAATATCCAGAGGATGCATCCCAATGTAAAACTCAAAATCTGGTATTTTCATCAATACTATATTTTGATATATGTATATGCACCACGTACCTATCTAGTACATGAAAGATATAGACGGTCAAAGAATAACATTTTTCTGTTGAAAGCATGCTTAAATAATCAGACAGTTTCAGACTATTTTGGGAAATAAGAAATACTAAGAATATTACATAAGAATATTACATATATATATTCTTATGTATTACATATATTATATATATATATATAATATTACATACTAAGAATATTACATATATATTAAGAAATAATAGACCTATTGTAGAGGGTACCTAGTTATAATGTATAATGTACTTACGGTGTTATTGTAATTGAAAAAATTAGTTATAACGTGTAGGATATTTGTTGTTATTGGCTTACAGATGTATGCTCCACATTAGTTCATGTATAATCTTAGTATGCAATATTAATGGGAAATTTTTAGTAATATAGCCTAGGCTCCGAGGTGATCAAAACCTGGTTGGTATCTAAAATAGGAAATTGCGAACTGCCGTTCATTGGGAAAATTATTGTCTACAGTTAGTTACCTTATTAACTAAACTTACATAGTCAGAATCTTATGATGTAATGTGTAGTGTCCAACATTAATTAATTGTACTATCTATTTAATCTGCAATATTAATCTACAGGTTAATCTTTTATATTACGAGCCATCTTTGTTTTGCTTTGTAATGTTAGGTTTCTGTCCAATGTCAAATTACTTTCGTTTTACCAGCTGTTTATTATGACTGACTCAGGGTAACAAGAATATGTAGTTGACATTTGTGGCCGATTCAGTATGCTAACAACACGCTTGTATGAAATTGTGCACATAGCGAGTACTACTGCGTAAATAGTATATGGTTGGTTCTCTTTAGACTTGAATATAATGGATTAAAATTAAGCGTAGTAATGTCTCGTGAAGATTAGGAGTTTAGCGCCGATTGATATATCCCTGCTCGTAATTGTTAATTTAATTGTCGACTTCTAGCCCATGTATGACCTGCAAATTTATGGTTGTTGTAAGGAAATGGCATTCCAGAATAGTACCATTGTTCGTGGGATGAGGATAGTATGTGGGATTGGGCAATTACTAAGCAAGGTGGGTTCTTTTTGGTTCATCGTTTGAAAGAACTACAAGCCAAATTATGGTTAATTAAATAATTAATTGAACTCAAATTATCGTAATGGATTAATAAAATACAAATAAATTTTAGAAGTCAATTTTGAGATATGTGACATTAAAAATATTCGGGTATTCCGGTGGGATTAAAAGTGTATTAGGAGATTTTCTTCGCCACGTGCTACTTGGTCGCTTGTCAGGCTGAAATACGGGCCAAGCTGGACGTCTATCTTAGATAGTGCTGTAGCTGCAGAACGTAGTGACGGCTCTGTGAATCATGATCGTAAGATGAACATAAAGTAAATTCCTGGAATTAGCAAGTGGCGCAGTCCAGCAGGAAAATTTCATGTATTTTACGTATCTTTGTTTCCATCATTTAGAGCTTGTCATTCTAAAAGTCATTTTGTTTATCATTAATTAGTCAACGCCGCATGCAAAAACCTTATCTTACTTTAGGTCCTTGCTTGTTTATATTATTATTGCCAGTCCGTTTTATGCTGAAAAAGGGGGGAAGCCAGCATTTACAGTTCAGAGGAAGAATCATCTTGAATTGGTAGGAAACTATATATCGTTTCTTATGATCATGGATTTGAATACTACTTAAATTTCATTTTTATTTATTGAACTTATTGATGTGCCCAGTTAAGCGTATTAATCAACTGCCGGTATTGCCGATTATAGTAAGAGCATTTAAATGCGGTCATAATTGATATGTAACGATGATCCAAATTGTTATGTGTTTTATGGAATTCCTTATATTAACATTATTTATTATGTTTGTGTTTGCAGCAACCATTTTTTTTTATTTTACGTAGGAAATGGAGAATTTTCAAAAGAGGAAGGATGCCCGGTGCATTCAACAAGTGTGGGATTTTTACCCACTAAACTCCATTCCCTGTTGGGATTGTATATTGTTGGGAGATTGGTGAGTTTGTTTAAAGGAGGCTTTAGGATTTATCATCCTCTTCAGCTTGGAACTGGTAACCAAGCGGCAACAAATCTATTATGTTATTTTATACGGGGGGCACTTGTTAAGATTATTTAAAATAACAATAGGATTATTCGTGAGAACACTTAGGCTTGCTTCAGATTGTTTTACATGAGAATAGTTACTTGAACTTATGATACTCTGTTAAAGATATATTGTTTATTTTTTGTATCGAGCCTTGAATAATAGCTTCTCAAAGTAATAAATTTCCAACTCAGTATTATGTCCAAATCAATTATTATTCTAAACTTTATACAGATATATTGTTTAATTGTGTCACATTTAACCTTGAATAGCAACTTCGCAAAGTAATAATTTAACTTAATAATGATTTAAAAATAATAAATTTTTAAAATAGTGCTGGACTATTTAGGTGATTAAAATAATAGAAAGTTCTTATCTTACTGTGATATATTCATGAACAAATTTAATTGTTATTGTGGCGTATCTCACTTTTTATGGAATATCTTAACAAATACTTATATTTAAATATATGGTGTTAAAATGTTGATACAAATATTTTAAAATATTTTATGGTTGTCTTGTTATATGAGGTTTTTACTTATATGCACATCCTCTGAACTTTTCCGTACGTAGGTACTGGCGATCATCTGGGCAATTTTTAGACAACTTATGTTGTCTGGACATATTATACCTCATCAGATTCTACTCGAGACTAGTCAGGGCAATTCAATATCAGAGCAATTCAATTCAATCTGGTTATCATGTGAAGAAGTAGCCAACCCATTACAAAAGCTAA
Organism: Adranes taylori; assembly: GCA_009867245.2. Taxonomy (NCBI): domain Eukaryota; kingdom Metazoa; phylum Arthropoda; class Insecta; order Coleoptera; family Staphylinidae; genus Adranes; species Adranes taylori. Next base: position 25,903 of record WYDF02233089.1, read on the forward strand.
ATTGTAAAATCTGATTTAATTCTTATTAAAACACCGTCATTTCCCGTATTCTGATATTAATTGCAATAAAAAGAAAATTATTACTATATTACTATTTTTTTTTAATTTCAGGAGGTGTCATAGCACATGTCCAAGCAATAGTCAAAGGAACTGCATTGTTGCCATGCGATCTAATGCCTCCTGCACCAAATGACAGTGTCGTATTAGTTGTATGGTACAAGGATGAACACACGCCAATTTACAGGTAAGTGTATAAGTTGTACCGTATAATATTAATCTGGAGGAATGAATCAGGGCATAAATATTCAGGTGAAAAAAGCAATTACGTATATTCGGCTTAAGAATTTGAAACTATATTATAATGCAGAATTATATCACATATTGCATAGTGTAGAGAGTTAGAAAATTTGTTGTCCTCTTATTTAAAAGTTTTATTATAAAACTTTTATGTGCGTTCCAAGGTTATATTAGTAATACATCATATTTGACAGACTTTTTACAAAATCTATTCTTTCAAAATTAAATAATTTGTTCTTGCTTCCTTATTTCTATTTTATTTTTACGATCGGTTTTGAGTATGTCATTATAGGCTTCATAAGGTAATTACAAAGATATGGAATTAGTTAATATTTCTATCAGATTAGTGTTGCTTTCATTTACTGCTTTTGTAAAAACTAGTTATGTGTTTTATGCGGATGTCGAACATTTAATTGAATTTTCTACGTTTCAGCATTTTGTGCGTCTCATTTCAATGAATTAAAACTAAATTTTCCAAAAACTCCATATATTTCACACATTTAACAAGCCAAAGCCTCCAGCCGATGAATGGGGACAGTTTACAAAGCTACGAGGATTCAATGTTTAAGCTTGACATGTTTCGGGGAAACAATTTCCCCTTCTTCAAAAGAACTGAATAAATAGCTAAGTTAATAACAATAAATTACTTGAAGCAACTAAATAATACCTTCAGTATATCTTTAAAGCCACGGACAAAATTAATGTCGGACATTTTCGTTTTTGAAAAAAAATTAATTATAAAATTTAATAATATACTATGTAGATTTCTACAATAATTTAAGTAGCAAAAGCTACTAACGATTTAAGATTTTTTTTTTCATAACACCTGTTGAAGGTATTATTTATTTGCTTTAATCAATTTAATGTTATTGACTTAGCTATTTATTTAGTCCTTCTCACGAAAGGGTAATTGTTTCCCTGGAACATGTCAAGTTTAAACATTCAATCTTCATAGCTTTGTAAACTGTCACCATTCACCGGCTGGAGGCCTTGGTCTGTTAAATGTGTCAAATATATGGAGTTTTTCGAAACCCTAGTTTTAATTCATCGAACATTTAATTTTTGATTATTGCTTCGTGGGTTGAGTTCGGTGGGGTTGGTTCTTTCAATTATCCTTCTGGGGTTAGCAGTAGTTTGTTATTTCCGGTTATTTATGCGTTAAATCATGTTTGCTTGTGTTGGTGAGTGGAGTGAATCTACAAGTAGTATAACGTCGGTGTATGTTGTAATCGCTATTTTATTTGAAGGAAACTAGCGGTTGAATATGAAATTCAGAAGAACATCACTCAAGGTGTAATAGTTAGTTTAGACCATCTGTGGTCTGTGTTATGGAAGCAGAATTTTCAGCTAACAACTAATGGTTTATACAATGGGTATATGCAGACTTATGTAACTTGCACTCAGCCTAGTATTTATCTTTCAGTTGAATTAAAATATGATTGACTAAATATGTTTGCTAAATATGTATGGACTAAATATGTAAAAATTATATATGGTCGTCACCATACATAAATCAGGCTTCAAAGGCAATATAAACATTCAATAATAAAATTCAATAATAAATGTCAATATTATCCGATAAAACACAGCCAAATCAAATTTCGCAAAAAAAGTTAAAATAATGGTGGTGATAAAAACACCTTGGGAACTTCCACGGGCTTTACAAGTTACAAACCTATAAGGACCCTCGCTCTGCCCCTAAGGCCGCTCTATGATCTATATGGAATAGTTACTTAATTCCTAAAGTTCTTAAACAGGCTTACAACTTAATAAGGCATATTTAACGGTATACCAATCAACAAAAATCACTATGTTACTTAAAATTGAAATGCATGAAAAGGACAAATACACGGCTTAACTGACAGAAAAACACACCCTCTCCCCTTAATTTGATAACAATTTAGTATAATCCCTTAATAGTAATGTTATTTGCTTCATTATAAATTAACACCGCCGTCGGTAGCGAGTTAAATATTATACAAAAAATAATAATTTATTCTTAGCCAGATCTGATTACAGTTCTACAAATTTGGGAGCCCTCGACAGCTACCTATACCGTTTCCACCGACGAAACCCAAAGCCCAAATGCACGGGGTTCTTGCTGCGAGCAAATGGCTGCTAAAGCTCAAACACCACCTTTTTCCAAAACATCGCCTACCGATAACTCATCCTTGTGTTGAAGATCTCCAAAAAGATCTCCAATACATCCCAGCGCCATTCTGATAATCAAAAATTAATAATTTTACCCGATCGAGGTATCAACAAACAGTAGTGCGTAATGGCTCAAAAATCCTATCCCATTACAAACACAAATTATTTATCGTTCACCAAACATTTTATACATGGATCAATAAAATTTGTAAGAGCAAAAAATTGGTTACTATTTGACATTAATTATCAAAGGAGAGTGAACACATCCGGTTTATTCAACCTTAGCAAAGCAGGATGGATTCTTTCAACTCGTACTCCAATTGCAATTAACAAAATCCCATTCGATGAGTGGCTCTTACGAAATCCATCGACCAATCAGAAAATTTAAAATATAAACGTCGGTTAGGAGGTTCGACAACTCCTGACATGCAATCGCCCCTCCGACGAAAATTACAATAGTATCAAAATTACAACCTCACTAGTTCCTACTATAATATATTCTAAGCAACTCAAACTGCTTAAGTAAGTCATCGACACGCATCGACATCTAACTGAAGAGTTCCTTAAGCTATTTCAAGCTCAAAAATTGGTGTACCGTCTTCCATTTGGTGTATACTTTGTTGAATGTGTTGAAAGTTTTGTGGGGGCAGACTGAAATGAGTTTCTGGATATATTTTTTATGTCCTTTGTATCTGTCCGGTTATTTTCTAGTATATTTTCTGTAAAGTCTAGTGTGTAATCTATGGATATGTTTGTGTAGAAATTTATAACGTCAATTCCTCTAATTGTATATTTTTGAAAAATTATGTTCTTTATGAACCATGTTTTGAAAATTCTCAACATTTTCAATTCAAAACGTCTTTATTCTTAGATTCTTTTCCAGCATCTTTTACTTTGCATTCTCCATTTTATCTTTTTTTCTATTGGCGTGAGTTATTAGTAGCATCTTTAGTGTGGTCGGTGTCATAGACCGTTTCTTATTTAACCTGTCTTTAATGTGCAGGTCATGTACATTATACCTTTTATTTTTTTAACCATTTATTTTTTACTTTTTACTCGACGTAAAATACCTAAACAAGATTAGTTTTAATGAAGTAACATTTTATTTGCTTATGACAAAATAAAAATAATTTTTAGTAATATTTGTTTTACGTATCCTTAGATAAACTTGAATCAAATAAAAGAACATTTTATTTGCCCAATTAATTCGGAATATGTATATGAATATTAATTAGGAGTATATATTTAGAGATCAGGATGTATACATATATGTTTAGATGTGTTTAGATTTCACAATGTTCTAAACACAAAACTTTCTACATTCTACATTCTACATCTGCTACAGGTGAATCGCGTTTTACGTTTTAGTTGTATAATCATACATTGAACTTCTACCAGTTGCTGCAACTCTCGAAACATATTGTTAAGGACATGTTGTACCGGATAATTTATCTGTTCTATCCATAAAGATCTTTATAAATATTCACATTGTGAGCGAAATTTCAGTTGATCAGCAAAGTGGACTGAATAATTATTAATAAAAGCATTTATGTTAGCAATTCATAAGCAATTCATAAGGTTATAGAAAATCACTGTAGCACATCTCCTACTTGCTAGAGCACAGTAGTAAATAATTTTTTATGTTGAACATTTTCTTAATTTCCTTTTCTGCAAGTCTAGAAATCAGTAAAGCAGTTTATAATAATCATTAACTAATTAATTAATTACATAATTTTAATTCATTAAAAACTAGTTAAATAAATTAAGAATTAATAAATTATACGATATATAATTAGACAAAGAAATTTATGCGGTGTTTAGTCAGAGAAATTTTAGCGAGTCACAGAAATGTATATAGATATATAGTAGAAACGATAATCGACTGCTGCAGCATGTATATATAACGACGGTCTGATTTTCTCACAAGAAGGGACATTCCATATAAATTGTTCTTTACACATATATAAAATTTTTCACATAGATCAAATTTCCTCACGAGATTTTTTATCTCGTGAGGGTGTTCAGCTTGTAATTCTAATGGTCAGTCTTTTTTATTATAGGATAACAGTTTTTCCCATTTACTATGAAAATCGATGCTTGTGGTCATGTAACACTTTTTAGTACATGTACCATGTACGCCAGCATGCACTACAACATTATGTACAGTGTAAGTACATGAGAGTTAAAACGATTCCATAGCTTAACAGAGATCAGACGCATTTTGGGCCTTATGCTGGTCATTATCGCATGAGAATTTCGCACATCTCAACTAGCATATTTCTCCATTAAATGACCATACTTATTCTTCCAGAGTGGGTAATTTCCACTTTTGAATCTGCTTGGCATCCAAGTAAGAACCAAGACAAATCGCTGATTTCTTTATTTAAATTTAAATTAAATTCAACTACAATAGTAAAATTTCATAACATCAAGTCAGGTATATACAAGTTATATTATTTAATTTTCGGCTGACTTTTCTGATCTCCTATCATCATCATCTAATTTTCATCCTATGTCAATCATATCAATCTTTCATACCCCTTCCGTGTATCTGCATTTTCGATGAAAAAACGTGGAGGACGACAGCAAAGAAAGAGAGATCTCAAACGTCAAGCATCGCCAACTCCATCGACAAGCGAGATAGAAGATCCGTGGAATCCACAAGGCTCGCTACTCCCACCAACAGCTCCGGGAGACGCCCCATTGCCACCTGTATTAGACAAGAGATGATTGTATCCCATCACACGAGAAAACCGACCATTACCGTCGGCTATTCCGGTACATTTTCAATGAGAGTGATTAGAAATCCACGCATCCGAACGTTCAGAATAATAATCATAACAATAATCATAGCAATTCAGTTCGCTATTTTTTATCTTTGCTTCATTTTCCGAAGAAATTGCTCATCCTACGTTGCTTTATAACTATATATCAATAACATGTCATTCAATTAAGGAGCGCAATTAAAGCCACATCATTTATTATAAATACGAAGAACAATAGAAACCATATTTTAGGCAAGCAAATAAGAAAAATAATGGTGAAGAAAATCTGGCCCATTATAATTTCTCGATATTACCGATAGCATCATCATGATGCCTAGTTGAAAGTAGTAAAAGTAGTAGAACTGTTTGATTTCTTTCTTGAATGTATTATTTATTTTGGTACGCAAACATAATTGATCCTACTGGTCTAATTCTCCCTTGTATAAATATTGGTGGAATCCTCCTTTTTATTTTACGCAGTGCGCAGTGTTCACAAAAATGACAATCCTAATTCAATCCGCAATTCTTCTGCTAATTCTACGCTGGTAAACCAGTTATCTTTATTACGTTGCATCGTGAATGCGATACTGGATTGCAAAAACGCTTTACTGTAATACTTGTAGCTTTTATCTCAATTTCAAATATTCCAGGAGGCTGTTTACGAACCTGTAAAATCTACCAATTTAGCAATTTTAGTCTCATGTTGTTTCCTCTAAATACTTTACTCTAAATTCTTTTCGCTCAACGCTGTCTCAAAGATAGTTTCCTAACGAATATTATTTAGAAATAGTTCACCCATAGGTCTTAATTGCTGCGTCCTTATCAAGCTTTTCCCTCTGCTCTCTTGGAATATTAGTAATATAAGTATTACGTGGAATATAAGTAAGACAGAATATTTCTCTAGATATTTCATCTATCCTCCATAAGTCATCAGTATGTTTGCTTTTCTTACAACTGAAATATACAAGAGCCTAAACAAGGTTTTTATTTCACTGTTATTCATTGGATTGCTGTTTCTTTCTCTAGTAAACTGTCTCTTATAACGTTCTAAAACTGGTTTATTTTACTAACTATAATATTTATAATATCCTCTTTTACTACATCTTTTAATGCTTAGGCATTCCCAAACAGAAAATTTGTCTAACACTAGGTTACTTTCGTATTATATTTATTGCTCTACTTCGTCTTATACCTTTTATAATATACTTTATCCACATCCAATCTTTATCAACCACCAAACTTCCAGTCAACCTCTAGTACTTGTTCACTCTCACGATCTTTACGTGTTCGTTCTTCTGAATCAGAATCGTCTGCAATTCGTGAAGATTCATTATTTTCCTCTTCCGTTTCCAATTCTGCAGACGCCATCTCCTTTTCGTAATTACTATAATTTCAACTAAAAAATTACCCCAAACCCGAACTAAAGTCAAACTTAAAATAGTGGCGTCGGTGGACGAACCGTTCACACTTTCGGTGCAATTCTGAAGCAGCATTGCTTCAATTACGCTTTGGGAAAATACACTACAGTTCACGTCATGAAAGTAAATCCCAGCATTAGAATTCAGCAAACACACATTGCGCCCCTCTCTCAGATTGCACGCCACTAGAGAAAAGATAGACGTATGATTTTTGTCAGTAAGGTTTGTAACGACATACTGATGTTAACAATGGAATTCTTCCTTATTTTCTGTATAAATCGCCAAGCGCAATAGGTTTGTATTAGAGGATACACTGTAACACCGGAAATTATTCTAAATGTTTCTTGGAAGGTACTATTAAGAAATAGAAATAGAACTAGACGAAACATTAACTTGCATTTGTTTAAATAATGACTGAAGTTTTAAATATTAAAACTAAAACACTAAAAGCAATTTGAAGCAACAGAAACTTGCTATCATTTTATATTATGTGATAATATATTTTCCTCATCTACGGAAACTATCATCTGCATATTTCTCGTGAAATTTCTTTAAAAAGAGACACCTGTACGTGGAAGATTTAGCTACTTTCCTTGTTTCCTTGTTTGATATAGTATCCTTTTCTAGATTCCCTTAAGTTTTATGCACATTCTTAGAAGAAGAAAAAAATGTGTACGTGGGTGTTTTGCATACGTGGGTTTATGACCGGAAAAAATCCGTTCCTATTAAATTTGTCCCTTTTAGTTTTTCTTATATTTGTCTATTTTTTTTTGTTTCTTCTCTGCCGTATTTTTAGGAATTGAGTTCAGGACCGTTTTCGAATTCAAATAAGTAATTTTTTTGTTTCCGAAAAACATCTATTAAATGTCATGATATCCCTTTATTTGTAAAGGTATGCTAGTCGTTTTCTAAATAATTTATTTGAAAAGAGCAATTTACAGAGTACAAAGAGCACAAAGAGGATAAATAGAGCATAAGAGTACAAAGAGCATAAATAAAATGTCAAACATCGAACCTACTGCAACCTATACTTCAAAAAACGCAGTTAGGATAGATAGTTTTTTGTCCAACTTCAAAAAACACTTCTTAAAATTCTCTTCTAGTATATAACGCAGTAACGGAACAATTGAGTGCGACTGGTGAAAAATTTTGGCAGTTCGAAACCGTGCCTACTTAATCAAATTACAACCAAGAATAAATTTTGTGTGAAGAACATTATTTCAGCATTCAGGAACACTTATAGTCGGCTTAATAAAATCACCTGGACTATCTGCGCTTGGTGATTCTTATTCTACAGCACTTTATAGATTCCTTCCGTTGGAATGACTACTAGAAAAAACAGAAGATATTAAAGAATGGCACTCGTCTAACCTCAGTCCAGTCAGTGTGTATACAACTTTCCGCATCATTGCGTCCTCAAGCACTCTATCTTCATAACGACCGATATCGGCGGGTCAACTGAAATCAAATCAGGCATGTCGCTTCATGATATGTTGAAAATAAACGGCCAGGTATTGACAAACTTCATTGCACAAACTTCATTGCAATGAATTTTATTGAGAAATGACGAAAGTGCGCTCATTCAAACTTTTGAACTAAGAACTATTACGTATGGTACATCGCCGGCTCCATATTTAGCCATACAAACTTTACTACAGCTGGCGGTACTTTTCTAAATGTTAATTACCATTTATCTGGATTTCAACTTGCATACAATATGTTTACTCTTTACAACTCTTCGCAAGGTCTATCCTTGACAGGAATGTGGATAAATTTGCACGTTACATTATTTTATTAGAAACGTGAATGGTAAACGCAATCAATTAACAAATGTTAATATTAACATTTACAGTTATACTTGTTAATCAACATTTGTTTACAACAACATTTGTTACTTTATTGCATTTTACAAGCAACATTTTCAATTAAATATGGAGGTTTTGGAATGCTCGTAGCTTAATTATTTTACTTCATCTTTGAAAACCTAATTTATCTTAAGCTGGTCCAGACTGATCAGAAAAGGAAAATAAGAACAAAATGTCAAATGCGATAAAGATCAATTTTCTGGACTAGACATATGGTGCAAAACTTGAATTTTTGTAGTAAATAATAACTCGAGATTGGGCGTAGAATCCAAATAGAATGTTGAACAAACAAAACAATTTGCATATGTTATCATCATCATTTTCTATCCACTGCAGGATGTAGGCCTCCTTCAAATTTTTCCAATCGTTTCTAGCTCTTTTCCTGTTAATGGGGTTAGGACGTCATATTTTGGAAATAGGTGGTCTACTAATTGATCCATTTTACCTAGTGTGTTTAATTCCGGATAATTGATACTACACATTAAATTTTTTATGACGATTTTATAGATGTTTTTCCATGCTTTATGTTTGCTTGCCTTTATTGCGTTACTAAGGTATTTTTTATATTGTTTGGTTATTTGGGCTTCTACTTCCGATTCAGCAGACCAGAGCATTTTAATCTTCCTTTGATACGTTCTTCTACTTTTTGAGCAGGTTTGTCGAAGTTGGGCAATATGTTTGCTCCACCAATATGTCTCTTTTCGTTTTGTTATCTATTAGTTTTGTTTAGCATGCTTTTACTACATGTGTAGTTAATCACCTCTTCTAATTGCTTTGTTGTTTGTTCTAGATTTTTAGAGCATTGAAAGAGTTCATCCTC
>WYDF02233090.1:0-20982 GCA_009867245.2 Adranes taylori
AAAGTTAAAAATATTTCGTCTATCCGCCCCTCCCATCGTGACACGCTGGATACGCCTGTAAAAAGTTGTTGGGCCCACTTCATTCTTATATAAAATGAGATTTTTGTTTCTAATAAATTAATCTAATTATAAAAGATTCTTTTAAAAAAATCATTGCAAAGCACATTTCGTTGTACGTGATATTATAAGCAAGAAGCACTCAACACGTTCTAATGATTATAAACATATATTTAATTTTCGGTTACGTTCCGGACGATTCTTGATAAATTCATTACGGTTCTATTGATTTTAGCTAAATGAAGTAGCACAAAGTGCACTTATCGTTGATTGCGCCAAAAACAAGTCGTCTTTCGCATAGGAAATTACTTAGGGCAGATCCATCCACGTGCCATCAGTTTGATATTGAATAGATTGCATTCTCTAGTTAAATTTAAATAATGTTATCGCCAAGTAATTTTCTTTTCATAAAATTTTCGCAATTGATTTGTTTTCGCATAAAAACAATCTGCATTAATTTAATGAATACTACAAAGGTTCATACGTAAATTAAAGAGTGGTTTATAAGAAATAATCTACCAGAAAAATCTCAAAAACAAATTTCTTGTATAATTTTATTTTATTTTTGTATTGTTTGTATTTTTTGTATTTATTTTTTTTATATAAATTTTTTGTTTTTGGATTATTTGTTTTGTGTAAATTCTTTTATGTATTTTTTTCTATAGTTATTTTTTTTGTTGTCATTTTTTTTCATATTTTTTTCATGTTATCTTTCATATTTTTTATACCTAATACCCCTTTTCTCAAAAATTTCTATTTTCTCAAAAAGTGACTGTAATTTTATATAAATTTCTAAATATGCAAATTTCTAAAATATAAATTTCTATAACTTATATAAGACTGAGAGAGATCAATTTTGCCAATACGGCCAATTATATATACTAAGCCGATTTTGAGCAATAAAAAAGAAGTCAAGAAGCATTTTAGTAACACCCAGTATATTTTTTTATATTTTGGTAGCCCTTCTGATTGTCTTTAATATGATACCAAACATGATGGATCCAACTCTAATGGTTTGAAAGATATAGCCCCTAATATATTACTCTCTATTGGTTACCATAGTAACCGAAAGTCAACATATAATAATTAATCTTGATTGCATCAAATTACAATACAACCATTATCTTAATAACTTATTCCCTTAACCTAATTCCCTATACTACCTAATTTTCTACACATCGGATACGATCTGTATATTTAAACCCATTATTCTATTCCTTCAACGTGAAGGCTTTACCACCTCATCTCCTTTTAATCCTTACTTCTTTCCACCCCTACAAACATTACAATATGCCTCATACAAATTCTCTTTTATATATGAAGCCATATTACTTATGTATTGACCAATCAGTGGTCAGTAAAATAGAGCATAACCTTATATGGTATTCTACTTGAAAACATAATATTCATTTATAGAACAATGACTTATGTGTGTAATACACGAGAGTAATTAAGAAATTAACATAAGAAATAACCTAGGCAACTTCAATTCACTTGTGAATTAACGGATTTGTAGCTCACTGTAAGTATGTCCGGGGTCATACCATAACTATTGCTTTATTGATTGCATATATATTTAATAGCTTTATTTCTCCATCTACTTTACATGTTCCTTATACGACTAGACTGTCGGAGTCTAACCTACGTTTACCGAGGTTAGTTTTAGTCAACAGTAACAGTAACACCTACGATCAATGGATGTTACGCGTGATACCACTTCCTTCGCTTGTATCATCTTGAAACACTTATTTCTTTATAAAATGAAGACTTCATATAATACAGGGTGTTAAGCCGTAAAGGATGTTTAAACAAACCAACTATTTTTTTTTGTAGTTAGTTAAGCTTGAAAAATGTGTATTAGTTTAAATAACTTGTGTCTGTAGAAGTTGAAAACATAAAATTGGAAAACGTGTGATATATGTTACACGAAGGGGCCCTTATTTTCACAATTCCAGTAATTGAATATGCTGGTCCGATTTTGAGCAATAAAACAATTTTAATTTACATGACTGCGTTTATCCGGTTAACATTTTTTAATAAATTGCGGCGTTGAAAACTTTTATTACCTATAACAAAGTATTTGGGTCTCTCATTTGTACAATTTATAATAACGTAAGTACATAACTTCTGCGAGTACAATGCACCGAGGCACGTAGCTTGAACGCGCTTTCTGGTGATCGTATATGTCGACAACATCCGCTAGGAATAGGGATCTTGTCGTACTATCTATTGTTCACATACACTGGCACGTTCGCTGCTGTTGGAAGTGGGGAATCTTGTCGCGCTGTCTGTTGCTTGTGCACATTGGTGTCGCTCGCTGCTGCTAGGAGCAAGGATCTTTTTTTTTTTTCTTGTTTTTAAAAAGTTGAAACACTTTCGTTTCTATTTCACACATCCTTTTGATGAAATGAAGATTTGACATAATACAGGGCCATAGAGGATGTTTAAAAAAACCAACTACTTTGCATTGGAGTTAGTTGACCTTGAAACATGTGTATTAGTTGAAATAACTTCTTGTTAAAAACATAAAATTTGCATAACATGTAATATAGTTTACGAGGCGGCCTTTATTTTCAGAATGCGAGTAATTGAACATGCTGAGCCGATTTTGAGGATTAAAAAAATTTGAATTAGCAACACCAGGTGCTTTATATTTTGCTAGCCTGTAACAGGCTCTTGCTCACGACGCTGCTAATGGAGATTCTAGCGATGTCACAATGAGCACGTCTACTATATTACTTAGAGAATATAAATAAATCTGCGGAAATATAAATCTCAGCGTCAGGACACTTTAACGTGAGACCGCACCTTGGAACTGTTCTCTTTGTCCCACCAGTCTTCAGTGGAGTCGCGGAGCGCACGGGCAGCTTACTACATAAGTAGTTCAGAAGTTCGTGGGCAGCTGAAGAAGACTACGTGCGAACAGTGAACACTGTTGTGTGCTGCAAATGTTTCTAATTTTAGACAGAAATTGCTTTCATATTGATACCAATGTTCAAAATGTTTTAAATTATATTTTATTCCATGAACTTCCCGAGTGTTCAAATGAAACTTCCGAGTATAAAATAATATTTTGAACTTACCAATTAGTTGTATAGTGAACACATTGAGTCAGGCGTCAGGTCACTTTAACGTGAGACCGCACGTTGGAATTGTTCTCTTTGTCCCACTGGTCTTCAGTGGACTCATTGAGGGCACGGGCAGCGAAGTATGTAAGTTTTGTTGGCAGACTTTTTTCGAGTTTCTGAAAATTAGGAACATAATTAATTTAATAATTTCAATACGATTGTCGTGTCGACCATAAACCTCAAATAGACAAGCTTATTTATACTGGCAAAAAATGATACAAATGTTTAGAATGCGATTATAGTTTTGGAGAGATAGGCAATTTAAATAAACACAAGCTTATTCATACTAACAAAATACCATACACATGTCTAGAATGTGATTCTAGTTTTAGACGGAGATCGCGCTTAAATAGCCACAAGCTTATTTATACTGACAAAAAGGATACAATTGTCCAGAATGCGATTATTGTTTCGCCATGCTAATTTTAGACAGAAATTGCTTCCTATTGATACCATTATGAAATGTTCAAAATGTTTTTAATTATATTTTATTCCATGAACTTCCAAGTGCAAAATAACATTTGTAACTTTCTAATTAGCTGTATAGTGAACAAAATTTGTCGGGCGTCAGGTCACTTTAACGTGAGACCGCATATTGGAACCATTCTCTTTGTCTTACCGTTCTTCAGTGGACTCGCTGAGGGCACGGGCAACTAAGAATGTAACTAGTCCAGGAGTTCGTGCTCTTGTGGACAGCTGAACCAGACTAAGTGCAAACGGTGAACACTGCTGTGTGCTATCGCTGGTTGTCACTTCAGCTTAACTGCTCTTTGCTCGCTGTCACTGGCTGCTGCTTTTGCCTGACTTTCTTTGTGTTTCTCAAAATTAGGAACAAAATTAATTTAATAATTTTAATAGGATTGTTGACCATAAACTTCAAATAGACAAGCTTATTTATACTGGCAAACAAAACACCATACATATGTTAAGAATGCGATTCTAGTTTTAGAGAGATAGGCAATTTAAATAAACACAAGCTTATAGCAAAAAACCATACAAATGTCTAGAATGCGATTCTAGTTGTAGACGGAGATCGCGTTTAAATACCCACTAGCTTATCTATATACAATCGATTCTTGTTTAGGCCTGAAATAGTATTTAAATAGATATAGGATTATTCACACTGGTAAAAAAAATACAAAAGTTTAGAATGCCATGCTAATTTTAAACAAAAATTGCTTTCATGTTGATACCAATATGAAATTTTCAAAATGTTTTAAATTGAATTTTCTTCCATGAACTTCCGTGTGAAGTAAAATGAGTCCGGCCCCAGGTCAGGTCACTTTAACGTGAGACCGCACGTTGTAACTGTTCTCTTTGTCCCACTGGTCTTCAGTGGACTCGCTGAGGACACGGACAGCTATGTATGTAAGTACTCCCGAAGTTCGTGTTCTTGTGGGCAGTTGAAAAAGACTAACTGCAAACGCGCTGTCCTGTATGGTGTTCACTGCTTTGTGATCTCGCTGCTTGTCGACTCGGCTTTGCTGCTCGTTGTCGCTGACTGCTGTTGTTGCTGGCTGCTGCTGCTGGCTGATTTTATTCGTGTTCGCAAAATTAGGAACTAAATTAATTTAATTCTTTCACGGCCCTTCATAAGCCCGAAGCAGTTAACTAAAATTCTACTCTCTGTGATAGCATATGTGATAGCATCTACTGTGTGATAGCATATGCATCTACTCTGTGAGACACATAATTCTCTTCCCGTGTGGTTTTCAAAAGCAGCAGCGAGCGGCCTACACACATCGAATGCAGCGAACACGGCCAGCACTGTCTATAGAACGGCAACAACAAGCGAGCCCACATATCAATCATTACATCGGACGCTGATAATATATTATTATATTAAACAGCATAGCCAAAATCCTCTACGCGAATCGCTAAACGCGGTCACCACAGGACACACACGCCACACACACACACACTCCACACACACACGCCACACACACATGCACGCCACACACACCCACACACGCACACAAACACATACACACACATTTAATACACACATTCACATACACACAAACTAATGCGTTCAAATTTCGTACTTAGCCTTTTCAGATACCGATCGCCTATACGGGGGTTCAAGTTTTTAGCTTATGGTTTTTCTTGGATTGCTTCTGATACATTGTATAGATAAAAATGCAGATGGTATAAAATATCTACAAATCCATAACGTAAAGTCGTTTATAGGATTATATATATTTGCAGAGCATTTTTTTCTTCCGATTAACCACTTCATCTGGATTCGGCTTTAAACTCCAATATATCTCATCTCTTTCTTTCATTTCGATCCACGTTCTCTATTTCCCATATTCCATTATTTTCAAGTGTGTCTCTAAAACTTGTCGCTTTTCCTTGTTTGTACATCATTAATTTTTAATCGTTCTGTATTAATTTCGTTCAAAGTTCAAAGAACCTACGAAATGTAATGAAATCAAATATTTGAGGTCGTTTGTTGAAATTGTAAGAGGAGGAGGAGGTTTTCCGTATTCTCTTTGATATTTGATTCTATTCTTGTGAAGGTAGCGGTAATTGAGGTTTCACGTTTTATATGCGACTCTTGATTGTATTAAGAGTGATATAAAATTCTTTTGGCAAATTGACAGATATTAATTTATTATTAACAATGAATATTTAATTCATAATTTTTAATTTCATTGTCCCTAACCTTTAAGATATGTGCGTTATTATTTCGAAACTATTGATGATTAGGAAGTCTTTAAGAATGAATTTCAAAAATTGAGGCAGAGTGGACACGTGTTTCTGGCGTAGGAGTAGCTGTTGTCAGCACCTTCTTGCCTTATAGGCGCAAGATATCACTACACCGAATTATGAGTTCGGCGTTCCTTCCATCATAGCGCTATGCCTCTATCTTAAATCAATTCTTAACATCTCCCTTATAAATTACAAGTGTATGCAAGTTTGCATATATTATACGTTATATATCAATTTATTAGTTGTATAATGCATTTTATTAGTTTTACATATTGCGTTTGGACGAAAGAGCATCTTTACAAGTTTAGTTGGAACCTTTACAGCTAATAAAATGCATTATACCAAATACATTATACAACTAATAAATGGATATAATAATTATTATATGCAAACTTGCATTTACTAAGAGGGTGCTGGCAACAATTACACTATGCCAGACACGCGTGTCCACCCTGCACCAATTTTTGAAATTGATTCTTAATATCAATATTTTCATCAATATTTTCGAAATAATAACGCACCTATCACTTACACTATCACATTTACGAAGGTTATTTAAACATATTTCAATATACTTATGTAGATGTATCTAACTGGTGCACGCAAAAAATAAACGAAAAAGAATCCGATAAAATGATATAAGGTATGAAAACATTTCCTCTGACGGGAATAGATATATACAGATATATAGAGACGGATAAAATATGGCACCAATAAATTTGTTTCATACTATATCACATTAACTGTTAGGTTTAATATAATATTTTATTCATGAACGAACAATTTCGGAGCAGAAGAATATTTAGATATTAGATCTATGGAGTTTTACGTCTACAGAAGCAAAAAAAATGTATGAAACACACGGAGCGTACTTTCGATAAAAAATGCCATTTTCTTTTATTTTTGCATAAAAGCCCAGCAAATGGGATGGCGAATTTTCTATATATGATTTTAAAGTACAATAAATTTTTATATAGAAGTTATTCAATGCAATAGAGAAATTAATCAAATATTTTATAATAATGTTCCTTGTTTTGTCGTTTTGGTCGTGAACAAAAGGGTAAAAGTTAGATACTCTTTCGTTGGCTCGTAATTAGAAATTAATGTAATTACTATGAAGCACCTTTAGATCGACGTGAGTTTAAGTAAAACACAATGCTCTGATGCTAACAAGAAAATCTCAAATTTATTAAAATCAATCAGTCTTTATATATACTATAATCTAAGGTTATTGATATATGTCAATAGTAGGAAAATGTATTGGTATGAACTTGCTGTACGGTCCTATGCGTACAACTATTGTTTACATTAAATAAACTACGAACGATGTTTCATTGCATCGTATGTAATACATATGGTTATAGTATGACATTGCATCATCACGACTACTGACCGTTGCATTTACTTGTTTTAAGTGATATATTAATTACCAATAATAATCGTATTATTTGATTTAAACATACACAATTATGATTGCGCTTTATTTTTAGCTAATTTTTTTAATTTAATTTAAGGAATTATATTTAAATGAAATTTAAGGAAAATTAATGCAATATGAAAATAGTCAATTATTTATGTAATATGTCCAAGTCATACCTTGGACATTTCTACTAACTAACATTTCTAATTTCTACTAACAAGATAAATTCTACTAACTTCAATGTTTGATTCAAGAATATCTTGATAAATATTAGCAATACTCGTATGTATTTCATCTCATTCCTTAATACTTGCCCCTGTCGGACTCTCAGCGGTTTTCTTTTCTTTATTAAAGGGAATACAGTAACAAGTACATGGAATTATATTTAACTGTGACAAGTACATTTCTGGAATGTTATCCTTGTTTATAATAAAATGTATAGGTTTAAATTATGTGCAGTTCCTGCTAATAGTTACTGAATAGCTATTCTATGCGATATCAGGGATCATAAGGGCCGTAACCCGGATTATCTAGATATTTCACGAATAGATAATTAATATTTAAATTTTATCCATGTTTGTTATAAGCGTTAAGCGAAAGTACCTTGGAGTATGAGGACCTCATCCTCCTTTGTTGCTTAAGTTTTGTATTCAAATTAACAGAATGAAAATAGATTTAAAATAATTCAAAGTAAAAATATTCAATATTTTTCCCTGTTCATGCTTGAATATACTGCCGAGTCGAACTGAAGAATCGCGTCTGTGTGGCTAAGTGAGGACGGGCCTGCCTCATTGATGATTCTTCCATCTCCAGTATTCTGCTGCTTCCAGATGAAGTTATATCCTCTAGCCGCCCTCCTTTGCCTTTCCTTCTTCTGGGTCCTCTTCCGTGGACTTGAATGATGCCTGCTTTTGGTGAGGATCCGTGATATGACCCCTGTTACTTCAAGCCCATCCTTTCTTTCCTCTATGATGATGACTTTATGACCAACTTTCCACTATTATTGAGTTCTGGTGTATGCTCATACTGTCCTGCCCGGGCCCAGCTTTAGAGGATTGACATTACGGCCTTGCCGATGCTGCCAACTCTCCGCCTGTTCGAGCAATTTACGAAATTTGATATCGACGTTCATCTTCCATTCTTCTTTCACGCTTTTTTTTCCACTTTGAGCTAGTGTGTTGTCGAATCATCACCTTCATCTCTCCTTCTTTTGACGATGTGATCTCGCGGATGCGTTTTATTTCCGCAAACATTGTTATCTCGTCTATGCTTTTTGCTCTTCTTATCTCCCCGTCTGATCTTGGTTTCTCCTCTTTTACAGCTTTCTTGATCTTGGTTATTTCCGTGTCCCATTTCCTTCCTGGTCTAGCTACAACCCTTTTTCGTAGGTCGTTCGCTAGCTCCATAAATCTTTGAAGGCTTCCTTGACTTGATTCAACCTTCTTTCAGTACTTGCTTCACTTATCTCCATTCTAACTATGTTCGTTATTTCTGTCATGTTGTCACACATGTATTATGCATTGTTATTTTTTTATTTATTTTTATTATTTTGCTGAATTTGGTTAAACGTTCGTGTGTTTAGTATTTAGACGAATGCGAACATATGCTCGCTGTCAGAAGCCAGGTTTGAGTGTTCAAAGAGAATTATACTGATTGAGACGTGCGAAAATGATCATTCGAAGACGAATCAGACAAAGCTTTATATGTGTCTCGTTGAAGCTGGCTTAGGATTGCCTTTTTATTTGAAATTAAAGACTTTAGTGGACGTCCAGCTTCGCGGCGGCAGTTTTTGTTATTGCCGGAGCTGCAACCCCCCTTCCTTACACTACTCGATTACCGATTTATTTTGTGTACGTTTCTTTCAAACAATAGAAAAATCTGGTTAGACGACAGTAACGCCCTCAAAGTTCATTAAATTCGTTAAAAGTTGTTCTTTGAAAATACGATGGCATGGAACCAGATGAGGTTACGCAAAGTTCAATAAACTCATTAAGAGTTGTTTGTTCCAAAAATCGGAAATCGTAAAATCTCCCTCTAGGTGGAGGCTGATGTTCATTGCCTGACTAAGAGTTGTTTACTCGAACTCGGAGATCGCCAAAAGCGACATACTATACTAAAAAAATTGCGCGCGAAGATCAAAGCGCCATAAAAGAGAAAGAAACTTCTTCCTCTCTTAGCATGTACTATTTTTGTTCATATTCTGCACTCGATGCAAACACACAAAAGACGTGAAAAACATCTGCCAAAACAAAATACCAGCAAAAGGAAGATCATCGAAATGCTAGCGATATAAATTCTCCATCTCTTTTCCCCTTTTGTTTCTCTCTCTAATGCATGAGATGACAGGCGTTGTGTGGTTTGCGGCTTTGGTCGACATCCCTTTCTCCCCCGCTCTATGCAAGTACGAAACGCTTCATAGCTTTTTGCAACCGGCTCTCTCTCCTCCGTGTACAATGTGGTGCGAACGCTGCTTGGTCTTCTGCATTCGTCTCTCCTTCCTCTGTGAATGCCGTTTGGCTAGAGGTAGTAGTGGACGTTTCTCTCTATACGCAGAGCACAATGACTGCTTGCAGAACAACTTACCTGATTATATATCGTAAACCTTTCATTGCTCATATTATATTAAATTAATATCAATTCGCGATTAATTTGATTTCCGATTTATTTTGTGCAATCATTGGCTGATAATTGTTTGTTTATTGCTTGTCTTATCATTTGTCGATTCGGCTCGAGGCTATATACGATATGCCGATAACAACATAAGCTCATTTGCCCTTGAACTACCTGCCGATTCCAGCTTAAACGTCCATAAGACAATACATGTGACACAAACCTATGGACCGTTCATCACTAGATCTAAATATGGGTATATGCGCATTGCTAAGTAGATTAAATAAACCTCAAGAATATCGCAGTTAATCTACGATTGTTTGCGAACGAAATTCCGCGAAATTTTAAATGCAATGTAATTTTGGAGCGAATTATTTTTGAGGTTATACTGTGACAGACTTCCCGAGACGGTGCTAACGGGGAGTCTTATCGACAGTCACAGATGGCGCAAACACAAATATTTAAACTATTACAAAATTTATCAGTGTTCGGAAATTTTTATTCTCGGGAGCCAGGTCAGTTTAACGTTCGACCGCACGTTGGAACCTAATCTTGTTGTTCATTCGGTGCTCAGTGGCTTACTGAGGGCACGAGTAGCTTCAAGTACGCGAGTAGTCCAGAGGTTTCTCGTTCGTGTGAACAGCTGAAAAAGAGTATCTGCTAATTACTGCAACAGCATTTAACGATTTAACAAAATATCGTCAGTTGGCCTTCTAGACAATATAAAGAAAGAAATATGTATGCACAATTAAATGTGAATAATAAATGACAATTTAAATTCATGACACAATAATGGCGGTTAAATAAATGATAGCAATTCTATTATAAATACATTAATATAGAAAAGCGGTGCAAATAAAACAGTACATACTTAATAATATGACGGGAAGGTGGGGGTTCGAATTGACTCGTACCAGAACACTAAATTATTATCCTCAAAATCTCGTTATTAATATACGAAATCCATCAGACAACTCTGACTCCGTTACATGGCTCTGTGTGGTCAACCACTTATTATTTTATGACCTGGTACGATTTCTCCTTTAATTCACTGTATGTACACTCCTATGCGTGTATACGCTTTTCCTATTCGAATATTATAATAAACAATAATGCGTCGTCCTGCACGCCCAGCAGTAGACCGCGATGTATGCACGTACATACATGCATAGGTCATTCAATGAGGTATCGAGCACTCATTGCGATGAGTCAATGCAAATCGATAGACGACTAAATTAAATCCCTACTCTACCTAACTTATGCTAAGCGGGATAGCACAATCACAAAAATAATGTTTTGTTTATCTTATAATATATATGTTTTATTTACCAGCGACATTAGTAATTATATTTGTTTATAGACTTTATCTTTCTAGATACGAATTGAATAATAATTTATATTTATTTATTATGTAGCATTACGTTATTTTATAGACTTGTCTTTTTGTTATAATACTGTGCTTGCTTTGTTACAATACTGTGAGCAGCCATTATAATAGTGATCAACTGTTAGTCTCTTTTGATCCCATGTATTAAATCTGGAATCGGCAGATAGTTCTAGGGCAACTGAGCAAATATCCGGTCGGTTTTTAATCTCATGTATTCTCTTGGAGCGATGTTACAGCACCCCATTTATTCGCAGTCCAATCGTAGTTCAAACGATTTTTTTAATGTTCATTTAACCTAATTGTCCAGTAGGTTTTTGATCAAATGTATTTTCTTATAGACGTTTGACCCAGAACCCGCATATATTTCAAGGAAAATGTCTAGTCGGTTTTGATTCCATGTACTTCTAATGGAATTTTTGTCCCACAGTTCCCATGAGTATACTACTATTTCTAGTAAGTAGCCTCTTAACAAGTGAAACGCGACAATTTGGTGGATGCGGCGGGTACGTGAAATTATTATTTGCTTTGCTGTTATATCAAATCACACTTTACAATGTTGCCGCATGTTATACTTATAAATTTTCTGTTTTTAAATTCAATACATCCCTCGGTGTATGAAAAATCAAAATTAATGACTTGAAAAAATAAATCAACAAATTTAATTAAGTAAGTTTGAGAAATATACGTGTCATAGGTATATACACATATGTAGCACGCTTGCTTTCGATGGGTTAAGAAATTAACGGATGGGCATACGTAAGGAAGGTCCTTATGGGGTTTAACTTCCCATAGCACTTTTGGGTTTTTTGTCAAGAGCAAAACCAAGAGATGAATCAAATGGAGAAAATCTTTCATCTCCGTCTGGTAGCATTTCCATCCACCTGCTTTGCGCAAATGTCGAAAATACAAAATCCTGTCCCATTTCGATAATCTGTGTCCACTGCTGGGTGCAAGGTAACTTCAAATCACACTTTTGTTTGCAATATATACGAAACATATTTGGATTCCAGCTAGAGATTTTAAGTTCCATGTTTCCGTTAAGTAATACTTGACGTCTGAAAGTAATCTTTAAAAGCCATCTTGGTTAGCATGTTCCAATGCTTTGAAAGGAGTACTGTAGAAAATCTGCATTATCGTTGGAATCAAAATCATCTTTAGAATACAAAACCATTTACAAACTTGCTTAAGGCGTTAAACAGGGTTATGCCTGGAGACTGCAGATTCATCAAATCTGCAGCCTCCCAAGACATTATTTGTTGGAATATTTAATTTTATTTAACGGATTTATATTGTCATTTTTGATAAAATGTTCATAATAAATATTTGAATTAGATCATTTAAACTTTTAATAAATTAAAAATAACTATATTGTCACGTGTAATCTGGCGCTTCACTACCCTCGACTATATAGTGAACATTATGGGTTGCATTATGGGTATATTGACACCGAAATGCACGTAAAGATTAGCTTGCAAATTATAGAACTATGTTATTACGACAATTAACAAATGCATAGATGAAGCAAAATACTAACTCAGTGAGTCCACTGCGGATCGTGGAACGAAGAACAATTCCGACGTACGGTCGCACATGAAACTGACCTGGCGCCCAAAATATTCATATTTACGGAGATTTATTTATATTTAAGAGTAATATAAAAGTTGCACCATTTGTGACATCGCTAGAGAGTTAGCGAGTGTCTGTGACAATGCTTTGCTCTAAAATATTTAAATATGTTGGCACAAAAAAGTTTTCTTGTACGACATATTATATCGTAACCGGTTTTTGATGATACGTTGAAAGTCTTAAGTTTTGAAACTGTTAAACAACTGCTACACAGCACTTCACGTGTTAAAATTATATACAACAGACATCTTCGAAAAGTTTTCTATTGAAGTAGTTCTTTACAAACTTACTCCGTGCACATGTTACATATTGTTTGATGTTTTGTTTTTCTTTTGTTTTGGTATTTGGTGCATCCTTCATTGTTTCGCCTTTCGCTCTTTTTTGAGAAACTTTTTAGTAACATGTGGCTTGTTACTCTTCAGTAGTTGTCGACAGGGGGAGATATTACTTAGAGATGATGGTCGTTATTACAATCGCATTTGTATTATTTTCGTTTTTGTTTTTTTTTATAGTACAAATAAAAATTACAGCACTCACGATGAAAGATTACCCCAAGGTCGGGTAGACACTCGTCTAATTGTAAATTTGATACCAGTGGTGTTTGGACTAACTGCATCAAAAGTTACCAGCTAATTATCCAATTAACTAACCAGTGCGTCCTTTTTACTAAAATGTTATGTCTAAATAGTCGTTGTATTGCCCTATTTGTATTATAGTTAGTCAAAAACATTTTGTGCTTTTTATTTTACCCACAAACCGAATTATACGACGCCACTGAGAAAGCGTGGGATAAGCATTTTCCTATTGTATAGTTGTCGGCAGTTTCCGAATGCACGAGCTTCGAATGCACGTTTCCGAATGCACGAGCTTCGGAAACGGCCGACAACTGTTTAACGTCAACATTTTGAATCACAGGGATTAACGTTCTGAATAAAAATCTCGATTTATTATAAATTATTCAAATATATGAATTAAGTTTTTGGTTGACTAAAAACAAGCGGTATATTTTTGTCTACTATAACACATGTTATTTTGGACTTTTAACTAACCTATTTGACATTGTGTAGCTATTTTTTAATTACGCAAATTAAGTGATTAATATATAATAATAATTTGCTTGCTGTTTTACACTTTAACTTGGTGGTATATATCTTCTTCTAGAAATTTATTCTTAAGAGGATTTCTTTATTAAGGGTTGACGGTATACATAGTAATGCTATGATACAGTTGATAATAAATAATGTAAAAAATATGTACAATACATTTAAATAATCCAATTCTAAATTTGATACCAGTGGTGTTTGGACTAACTGCATCAAAAGTTACCAGCTAATTATCCAATTAACTAACCAGTGCGTCCTTGTTACTAAAATGTTATGTCTAAATAGTCGTTGTATTGCCCTATTTGTATTATAGTCAGTCAAAAACATTTTGTGCTTTTTATTTTTCCCACAAACCAAATTATACGACGCCACTGAGAAAGCGTGGGATAAGCATTTTCCTATTGTATAGTTGACGGTCGTTTCCGAATCCACGAGCTTAACCAACGCACCCGATGCAATCTTTCTTCGTACGTGCTGTATTTGACAAAGCGTGCGCTTAGCTCATACATTCAAATGTGTACTCTAAAAAGTTATCTCTTACAACTACTGAATACTATCAGAACATGGATGGGTGGGCAAAAATCCCAAAAGATTATTCCATTTATTTTTTTCTCAATTATGCGAGAGACAATGTGGAATTTTATAGCCATTGAAATATAAGTATAGAAAATAACGCCATCTATAGCAAAATATCAGTACTACTCAACTAATCCAATGTGTACTCTTTAATGGGATTACTTATAATTACTAAATATAAGTCGGCAATAATCCTAAAAAAATCCTATTAGTTTCTCTTTTAATTATGTGAGATGGAAAGTGAATAGATTTAAATAACCTAATGCAATGTAAGGATTGAAAATAGTGCCATCTATTGCAAAAATAATAAATTAATCATTATGTCAACCAAAACCCGTGTCCACATGCTAACAAAGTAACGCAGACTAAAGTCTGGTCCAAACTTTACAGACTACTCAATTGAACTATACACATTTGAGAGTCTATTGTAGTTTTCACTTTACACAATACAGTGTAAAGTGAAAACGCGCCAGGGAACTATGTATTTTGACAGACTCCCACTCGCAACGCTGCTAATGGGGAGCCCTAGAGATTGACTAATTTATCGCCCTAGAGAGCCCTAGAGATAGACTAATTATCTTAATAATCACAATAAAAACGGCCTTCGGAAATATATTCCTCGGGCGCCAGGTCCGTTTAACGTGAGACCACACGCTGGAACTGATGTTGTTGTCCCTCCGGTCCTCAGTGGCGAGCCAAGATTCGTGTTCTTGTGGGCACTGTAATAAACATAGTTCTAATGAGTGAAATAGCATCAACGATTTAAGAAAATACGTCAATTGTTCTTTATAGACAATATAGACAAAAATATTGAAAATTCATGCAAGCTATCAAACTATATATGGTATATGAAAATTGCTTACCAAATATGATTATCTCGGCGACTGTCGCTCTGCCTAGTGTCTCGGCATGGCTGGCTTGGCTCAGCCTGGTTGGTCGCTCGGCTCTGCTGGCTGCTGGTGCTGGACGCCCTGTCTTCGAGTTCGCAAGGAACTAAAATATTCTATGCAACACAGCGGCATATATAGGCGTGAGCCTTCACAGAATATTTCTCTCTGTTACACGGTCTCTATGGAGCCGTTCACACGATCAATTGTTACGTGCTATAGTCCATCATACCTTCTGCCGATGGCCTTTAATAAGAATCGATTATTTTAATTTGTGCTGTTTAATGTTTATTTGGTTTATGTTTGGTTTTGTAGTATGCCAATAAAGGTTTTATCTATCTATCTATCTATCTATCTATCTATCTATCTATCTATCTATCTATCTATCTATCTAGTCCATCATACTAATCAGTGGAGCAGCGGAATGGTATTTGCGTTCTCATAACATAATAGTAAGTTAACAACGAACAATAACTTATCCAAACTCTCTTCAATCATTACTGTGTTTCTATTTACTACTTAAACATAAGTGTCTGCATACAATTTAATTATATTCAGATTTTATTATTATAAAATAGTTTCTTACCAGTGCCGCGGTGTTACCATTTATTTATTTAAAGTAATTAATTTATCCAGAGTAACGTGCTACGTTACAATATTTAAAATATTGTATTTTATTTATTTTATTTTCAATTATGAAATTAAAGAATTAGATTTTGTTTTATAATTTATTTTAATTACAAAGTAATTATTTAGGATTAAAATAATATAAATCCAATATTAAAATATTATAACTAAATGATTTAAGGCAGAAACTAGAATACTCAAATATAATTAAATTTGCTTTTATCTAAACTTAGATATGCTTATGTATGAATATAATAGATTTGAATATTTGATGCTTCGTGGTTAAACCTCCACGCTACCTTTATTTAATAGAGTAAATTATGAAATTAATATTTCTTACGACTTGTGTCTCGAAAAAGTGTTTACGCTGTCCGGGACTCGAACCCGGACCTCTCGATTGTCGGTCGATTGCTGTTCCAATTGAGCTAACGGGCACTTATTCGAAGACACAAATAATTTTTAATATGTATTTCTTTTCCGTATCTATTAAGCAAACAGGTGGCGAAAACAAATCCTGATATATAAGTTGCCTATCTTAATAGATACGGAAAACAAATACATATTAAAAATTATTTGTGCTCCGAATAAATGTTCGTCAGCTTAATTGGAAGAGCAATCGAGACGTCCGGGTTCGAGTCCCGGACGGGATAAACATTTTTTCGAGACACTAGCAATAAGAAATATTAATTTAATCTATTAAATAATGCGTAGTGGTTTGACCACTAAACATCAAGTATTCAATGAAACATGCGACCGCCATCAAAGCGGGAAAGAAATTAATTAAAACATCTAAGAGGCTCCATCTACCCGATGACGAATGAATCGATCGATGGTAGCAAACAGGTGGCTAAAACAAATCCTGATATATAAGTTGCTTATCTTAATAGATACGGAAAACAAATACATATTAAAAATTATTTGTGTTTTCGAATATGTGACCGTTAGCTCAATTAGAAGAGCAATCGAGAGGTCCGGGTTCGAGTCCTGGACGGGGTAAACATTTTGTCGAGACACAAGTAATAAGTAATATTAATTTCATAATTTACTCTATTAATAGAATAAATTATGTACATGTTTGAATTAAAATGAAAAGCAATTTCTATGTGTTACTATATTCCAGTCATATTACATTGTTAATATTAGAACGCATTAGATAATTTATATTCGATTCTTAAGTGAATTAAAATTATGGCGCTTCCAATATTACTGGTAAGTATAATAATTTTGAGCGTACGTCCAAATTGATTAAGCGGACTAATAAAACACATCCTTTCTTATAAATAAAATACGGTTTCTAAACACACACTAAGCTAAATATATATGAAACACATATAATATAGAGTAATTTCAGCAATAGATGACAAGGGTCTTGTTTTGTGACTCTTGAGTAAATGGGATAATAAAGCAAACTGTAGATAGAAAATTAACTGCTAATAAGTTTTTAACTGTTGGAAACTATATAGTTATTGTTGGAAACTTACATTTATATATATATATATATATATATATATATATATATATCAGCTTTTTCAAAATTTCACAAACTTTTGTATAATAAAATGAAAAGAAAACTAATTAAATTATTAATAAAATAAACCTATTTCAATATTAGCTCATTTTGAAACAAGCCATTGTGCATAATTCGTGTTATCGATTAATGAATTAGAAGCGCGAGGGCGCAGAATTTTCTCGCAACACGCGAAATGTTGATTTTAATTATATCTTCTGCTTGTTATTTCTTTCTTCTTAGTACTAATTATAAAATACTTGCTAATATAATTATAATTAAAAATAAAGTCTTCTTCGTACGCTTAATATTTTGTAACTTGTAATATTATATTACATCTTCTTGTTTTTGTGCACTATACCGAGTGATTTAGACTTTTTACATTAAAGAATTTAGCTCTATAAGGAGCGAACATATTCGAGCTATGCTGAACTACTTGTTTAGCTCGATGATGGCAATTTGTTTTTACCTTAATTTATAATTTAATATGGGGATGTTTGTTTGGAGTAATTAGACGAACGAGGGTGATGATCAAAATTGAATCACACTGGTTAACGTTCTGAATAAAAATCTCGACTTATAAATTAGTCAAATATATGAATTAAGTTTTTGGTTGACTAAAAACAATCCGTATATTTTTGTCTACAGTAACACATGTTAGTTTGGACTTTTAACTGATCTATTTGACATTGTTTAGCTATTTTTTCATTACGCAAATTAAGTGATTAATATATAATAATAATTTGCTTGCCGTTTTACACTTTAACTGGGTGATATATATCTTCTTCTAGAAATTTATTAAGAGGATTTCTTTATTAAGGGTTGACGACATGCATAGCAATGATAGGATACAGTTGATAATAAATAATGCAAAAAATATGTACAATACATTCAAATAATAATTAACACAAAATATCTTCTGATTATTTTTTACTTTCCTGCTTGCTTGCATAACGAGTAACTGTATGTATTAACTTTCAAAGGAGCTTTCTTACGAAGTTTTATAAAATTGCAGTAATTTGAATCTTTTTTTTCGATGCAGCGGTGGCTTGGTAGCCGGTTTTCATAAAACGGGTTGTTAAAAATTTGAGCGTTCTTCAGAACTGATCGTTATGCTCTGAACGTCTTTGTGATGCTGTATTCTAACTTTTTTAGAATATGAATACGGAACAGAATATGAAATATGTACATACATATATTTACAATAATACCACACCCAGTTAAGAGTCAATGTTCATTAATTTGTTAGTTAACATTGAACTTAACAGATCACATCCTGAAACGATATGCAATGTTTATATAATTGGCATGAAAAGTAATATTAACATAACAATTTAATTGAAGGCTATGAACCCAGGCCGGTGAATGGACAGCTATGCGTCAGAATGAGGTTTTTCAATGCGACCCTTATATGCGCAAAAGATGATTCTTTTCTTGGGGGAGCAGAACAAGTGTCGCGAAGATGGGTGGAATATGTCTCGGAGTTACTAAATGAAGAGTCCAATGAAGAACAATACAATGTAACAGAAGATGCGGTGGAAGTGAAGGAGCTGTAGGAGGTGAAGTAGGTATAACAAACCTAAATAACTTCTGGAGCCGCTGGAGAAAATGGTATTCCTGCAGAACTGTTCAAGTATAGTGGGAGCGGTATCGGAGAACAAATACACAAATTACTGGGAACAATTTGGCTGGAAGAGAAGATGTCCATACAGTTCAATACTGCAATGATTGTACCATTACATAAGAACGGGATAAGATGAACTGTGCTAATTATAAAGGGATATCCCTACTGAATATTGGTTACGAGATCCTTACAAAGGTTATAGCCGGTAGATTGAAGCCTCAAGTAGAAGAAGCGCTGAGCGGGGACATCAGTACGGATTCAGAAGCTACCGAGCAACCACTGATCAAATGTTCTCCCTTAGAATGGTACTTGAAAAACTATTACGAATATAATACCACCTTACACCCATTGTTCACAGACTTTCGGGCTGCGTACGACAGAATCTTGAGGGTCAACTTTATAGAGTGCTGAAAGAAGAGTTGCAATACCTGCAAAACTTGTTAAGTTCATAAGAATTATGTTGATTGAAGCGCGCGGCAACGTGAGAGTTAAGGGAGAGCTGACGAGCAGTTTCCTGATAGACCTAGGCTTAAAGCAAGGAGACTCATTATTTAACCTAATCGTCAACTTAGCACTGGATGCAGTTGTAAGAAAGTGTCCTATTAACGCTGAAGACTGCATATTTAACAGGACATGCCAAAATATAGTCTACGCTGACGACATAGATATGGTAGCTATTAGACAAGAGTCACTAAGGGAAAATCTAGAAACCTTGCAGTTCGAAGCAGCCACCTAGAAATTATCCAGACAAAAACTAAGTATATGATTAACAGCAGGCACAAAACCCGATGTAGGATTGTCCGGGAGTTTGAAGGATTCGAGAGAGTTGAACAATTGAAATATCTTGGGGGAATTGTAAGGGAAGACAAAGACCTGACAACTGAAATTGAAGCTCAAATAGCAGCTGGAAACAGATGCTACTCCAGTTTTCTCAGTGTAGTAGCATCATGAATATCCAGTAGCTAAAAGTGAAAATGTAGTCTTCAATCATCAAACCAGCAGTAACGTACGGTTGAGGAACATGGACACTAACAAAGGCAAATGAAACCCGCCTAGGTGTCTGGGAACGCAAAATCTTTAAGGAAATATTTTCGCCGTACATGACAGAGATGGATGGAGAATTCGAAACAATGTGGAACTGGAAGACCTGTATAAGAGGCCTTCAATCGTCAATGACATTAAAGCAAGCCGATTGCGATGGCTCGGACACGTTGAGAGGATGAATGACACAAGGATACCGAAACAGGTATTGAATACCAAACCAGAAACATCGAGAGACGAATGGCGGAAAGATGTTGTTTGCCGCGGCCAAGGTTCTTCAAGGCCTGTAGCGCCAGGATAAGAAAGTAAATATGAACCCAATATTAAACTTCAATGCGTGCAGGAATTACAGGAATAATTCCACGACTATGATGTTGAGCTTGAGAAGGACCTTGATGAGGTTATAGCTTGTTAATTCGACGATTGCTTCTTGCGTAGTACTTATTTTTTAAGTTTATTGTCACTCCACCGCCAGGGGCACCATGCCTGTGATGGATTCTATGTCCGGGAATTTTCATTCTGATTTGTATTTTACTTAATAACGCTGCTACTGTTAGATGTCGTAATTGAATATTCAAATATTTAAATATTAGCGCCTGTATGTGTAGAGTAGCGATTGGAGAGCGGTGGACTGTAAACACCCGATGTAGTTTATTCTTTTGGCTGGTTAAAAA
>WYDF02233201.1:0-20981 GCA_009867245.2 Adranes taylori
AAGCTTTCCAAAACTGAATTTAAAGAAAAATTGAAGACACATCTCCTGCAAAAAGCTTACTACAGAGTGAAAGATTTTGATCTACAATCACTATAAACTGCAATATATTTTAATCAAATTTTAATAGTTTTCACATTGTTAATAGAATACAGATTGACGTGTAGTGTGCATTACAAATAAATTATCTTATCTTATCTTTAAATTGTTATATGTAATTAAATTGAAATTTATTATAGAATAAATGTGTACTTACCGGGTAGAACTGGTAAATGTTGTTTAGTTTTAAACCATTCTTTTAATGTTTCTATGTCACCTTTTTTTAAACAATCTGGATATCTTTTGTATTGTTCATCGATGCTAGCAAATTTTATAGACATATTAATATTTTTTTTCGAATGAAAATATGTTTAGCGTGAGCAATAAGTCTAAGCTACAGAACAATTCCAAATATAAGACTGCTCTACACTCATTTTTTTTCTTGACTGACATATGAGATAATTTTGAAATGGGCAATTAATTTTCATAAATAGTTTTTTTAATAAATGTTGTAATGATCAAGTTTTTTTATCTCGGACATTACAATGCAATTTTCGTAAACGTTTTCTAAAACTATCTTTTCATGTATATTAACTAATTAATTATAACATAAAAGTTTAATAAACAGGAAAAATAGTTTTTAATACCGTTTTAAAATTAGGACACCTCATCATCATCATCATTATCGAAATTGTCGTTCTTTACCAAACGTCGTAGTTTAATATACGGTGGTGTCAATAATACCATGCTCAACATCCCTATCTTCTACATTCCTCATTGCATCGTCTCCTAGGCATAGGTAGATTGGGCGCAAAAATGTAAAGATAAACCATTATAAACTGTCCTCATTATATACACTTAGCATTATAGGGTTAGACAGCAGGTAGTAGTTTAAGAGGTACCAAACTGCCCGCTGGGCGCCATTGGCTAACACTCTGGCTGTTGATAGGGTAAATTGACTTTTTACTTGTTCAATAAACCAAACTGCAGAACGTCTAACCCATATCCTGTAGCCACATGAAGAAAATGTTAAGGGTTCGTTTTTGTATAGTGGGGAAAAATCGTTGATGAGTTTTAATGTCAAACTGTTTTAATATAGAAGTTAGTTCTATGAGCTGTGTAAGAATTTCATAAGATTCTTCTGTTGCATTTGTAGCAAGAAAAACTCAAGTAGTCATGTTATTTTGATTATATTGTATATCATTCAATTATAACTTCATGCAATCAACGTAGGGTATTCTAGTCAAGTTGGTCGTTTTACTTAATTGTTGATAGTGCCATATTAAATGAAATCACCGTTAATATGTGAACTAAACGTATCACAATAAAACATTTAATGAAGCGTTACCTTTTAAATCATACATACTTGGATTTCGATTATTACTTTTGTGACACTAATTAGTACATCGTCATGCTTGCAAATCCTGTAGTGTATCATAAATCAGACATACTTGGATTTCGATTATGAATTAAGTAACGCACATTCTATGTACTGAATGCTCTAAGCCATTTTAATTAAGAGTAGGGTAATATGTATAGAATCATAACAACTTTTAAAGGATTTGCGACAGACTCTCGCACGCGACGCTTGCTAACGGAGAATTCTTCGACTGTCACAAATGGCACAAACCGGAAATATGAAGTCCCGGGCGCCAGATCAGTTTACGGTAAAACCGCACGATGAAATCGCTCTTGTTGTTCCACCGGTCCTCAGTCAACTGCTGAGGACACGGATAGCTACGAGTACGTGATTAGTCCAGTGGTTCAGCTTTCTGTCGGCAGCTGTAAACAATTCTAACTGCTAATTAATCAAATTCATTTTGCGCATCGCGATAACGTAATTTTGAACCGGTGCATAGCCTTAATGAAAGCAGACGTTCATATTTGTCAAATGCCGTTTTTTCTTGATTTTATCGTTCAAATGCTGCAACTTGTTCGCATAATACTCGGCGTTGATTGCTTTTCCTTTATCAAGATAAACAATTAAAATTATTTCACGTGCATCATTGCCATAACCTTGCCTAGAGATAGAACTGTCTTTGCGTTTTTTGGAGCCGATTCCTCCCTTTGGTTGACTATTTCCTCGTCTCAAATATGAAGTGATGGACTCATCTTTTATCCATGGTTATGAGCCGAGGTAAAAACTCGGCTTTATTGGTGTGCAACTTCGCAAAATACTCGATTTAAAGATTTTCATCACGATGCTTTTATTACATTGTGAGTAATCGCGACACTCATCTTGTTCACAGCTTCTGATGTCCAAATCTCCAATCAGTATGCGGTTTACAGCATGTTTTGCAATGTCTACCATGTCAGCTAGTTCGACGGTCATCCAATACTATTTTGTTGTTTTTTTACCAATTCTGGTGTAGTCATCTCATCTCATTTAGCAGCTCGTAGTATCGTTTAAATTCCGGCAGTCGATATTTTACTGTTGTATCCGATGGAGCACACTTCACCTCGAAACTAACTCCGCTTTAATATTGGTTGGGCTGAGGCCTTTGCAATGAAAATATTATATCACATAACAATGACCAATTTGTTCCATGTTTACTAATTCACTGATGGTGGCCAAACAAATATTAGACAATGAAGCGTGATCAAACTTAAGTTTTATAAAATTGGTACGTTCTACAATAGTCATTCTTTCGCCCAATCACGAGGATTCTGGCATGCAAAATTCATAGAAATTTCAGTAAATCGTCAGTTTTATCAAGGTTGAGAAGGTACGTCAAGGTCAATAAACACTAACAAACAAGTGAGCTTGAGTTTTTTTGAGATGAAGCAAAACCCTTTACTATCAAGAAGAAAATTGCTACCTTCAATGTCTAAAGATTAATCATTTAGATTTCAAAACAAAAGTATGCTTCACTAAATGAATCTCGTAAATTATTGAGACTCTACTATATAGATCACTATAGTTAAATGCCACGTTCACTAAATAGACAAACGTTCCTGTCAATTACCCATAAGTTTCTTAGGACGTACTCGTCCAATTTTATAAAACTTACGTCGATAGAAGCTACATGAAATCCATTTCTTTTGTTCTCGTTCTGCGATGCAGTTCGGAAACAGCTCAGTCATTAAGCCCAGCAACCTTTCAGGCCGATTCGCGCTTGGTATCGCAAAATATACTTGCGACCAACAGAAAATTCTAGACTTTAAAGCAGAAGAGAAATAAAAGTTTTGAATAGGCAACAGCCTCTGATCCTCTTTTTTCCCCCAAGAATAAATATTAACGGGAAGGCTCATTTCAGCATAACTACGCCTATATCCCAAAACCTTGATTAATATAAATGCTTTTACTCTACCAACGGTTTAGATATAATTTAGTATTATTTTCTAAGAATCAGAAATCAGGGACTTTTCATAACTAACGGAGTTTTATGAGAACTAGCCTAATTCCATATCTCACCAAAATTAAACGCGACATATATGATGAAAGTGCGGGGTATCGTTGTGCCGTTTTTGTTCTTTGACTTCTGAGGGCCCAGAATAAATCAAGAGGGGAGGGGGGGGGGGGATATGTGAAATAATCAGACACTTAAAACGCTAAAAACTTCAATGTATATTAATAATTTTGAATTCAAACCAAAACTATGCTTGACTAAATGAATCTGTAAATTAATAAGAGTCTACTGTATAGATCTGTATAGTTAAACTCTACGTTTAATAGATAGACAAATATTCCTGTTAATTATCCATAAATCTCTTAAGATTTATTCGTCAAATTTTATAAAACGTACGCCGATATAGACGGTACATGAAATCCATTTCTTTAGTTGCCGCTCTGCTATTCAGTTCGGATATAGCTCAGTCAGTACGCCCCGAAACCTTTCGGGTCGATTCGGGTTTGGCCGCAAAACGTACTTATGGCCAACAGATAATTGTAGACATTAAAGCATGAGAGAAATAGACAATAAAGAGAACTGCAGTTAGACAAAGAGGAATTGCTCTCGCGGCCGAGAGCTTCGGCGTGCATAGCTGATCCCCTTTGTGTGAGATCCTACAACAAGCTACTTTGGGGTTTCACGTAAGATATATAAGAACAGTGGTTAGCCGATTCTTGGCAGTTTGTTTCCAGTTTTTAAGCTTAAAATTCTAAATACTCTATGTTACTTTCTTTCCTGAAAACGCTTGCAAATCACTTAGCTAATTGCTCTTATAATTTCTTTTTAATACATGTCAAAACTTGAATTAAAGAAAGTAATCATGTTCTTGTATTAATTGCGTCGCTTGAAATTAAGCGAAAAGTAAAATCAGTTGAGTGTAGTTAGAGACCTGTAGCAAATTATTATTTGATTTATTTATCCGACTTGAGAAATCTTTGAATCAATCAGAGGTAAATCAAATAATTTATAATGTATGAAAGATCACTTGAAAGAATAGCAACAAGTTAAATTTAGATGTGATTATTGCACAATAGAGATTTATTTAGTAACACAATCTTGAGTAATAAATGTGTTTCACTTATAATCTTGTCTTCATGAAACGAACCCCAGAGGTCATGAAAGTAATGCAGCGATCATTGCTAATAATTATTAAAAGTAAAGAAATGTTTTGTACTTAGCCATCGTTTGTTAGAATAGAGTTGTTAATTTATGTTAAAATGTGTAAGATGTATGTAACCATTTTATCAAAGTTAGATTCAACTGAAATATTGTGCTAACAATTTGTTGATTATTAATAGAATTTTAAACATAATTGATCGTTTCATTTCCTTTTGCTTCTTCAAAGCTGCCTTACCGTTTTGCACTGGCAAGGGTCTTATATTAACATAACTTTTTTCCTCAATAAATATTAACGGGATGGGATATTTCAGGATAATTACGCACAAATTCTAAAATATTGATGAATAAAATCATTTTTCTCCGCCAACGCCTAAATATAATTTTGTAATATTTGCTGATCACGTAAAGAATTGGGAGTTTTCAAAACCAACGGAGCCTTGTGAGGACTAACCTAATTCCATTACGCAACAAAATTAAACGCCACAATATCTAACAATAATCCATTGTTAATATTGCTCATTTCTGTGGTGACATGGAAAATAGTGATGTGGCGGCTCAGTACATGAACTGTCTAATTTAAACATGACTTTCAATTTAATAGCATGACTTTCAATTTAATATACAAATTGATATAAGAACATAAAATTTAAAAATATCAATAATTACAAATCCATCGTTTTAGAAATTATTTACAATTACTTGTATCATTATTTTTTTAATAAAACATGCAAGTAAACTTTTTTACAAATTCATTTCTCAATATTTCATTCAAAATTCTTGTTCCATGAAAATTTGTGCTGTGATTATGCTAAACGTTTTAAGAAAAATATGAAACACCTACGTTTACTGAGACACGCAGAATAAAGAAAATTGATTTTTATCTTTTGTGCATTAAACATTTTTCAAACATTTTAAGACATTTCTAAAAATCATAAAATAAATAAAAGTTAAATTGAAAATTGCAAATCACAACTTACAATCAGTCAGCTCCGTGTGGACTTTCAAATCTTCCATTGGACGCATCAACAGGTTGCGGAAAGGTGAATGCTGTGCAGATATGCAGATTAGGTGTGAAATAAAGTAGCACATGCTGATGCGAATTGATACTACATAGCGCGTCTGCTAGCAACATTTGCAGCTACAACAGCGTCTATTCTCTATGTCAAGAGCGGCTGAAACGAGGTGGAAAACTCTAGACTGTTCATAAAGCAACGGGAAACCAATGCAGTATTTTGTCCCTAGAAAAATCACATGGAACAACAAAATCAACAACGGCCTTCAGTCTCCGGCAGTACGAGGGTGCTAAGAATCCCTTGAGGTAAAACTAACAAATGCATTATAGCAACATAGAATATACAAAGCTTATTTGAATCTGGAAAGCTAGCGAATACCATCCACAAGATGCAACGACCGAAAATAGACGTTCTCGGAATAACAGGTGGTCCAACACTGGGGATAATCAAACTAATGATTCTGTAATTTACTACTCATGCAATAAATAATTATAGAAAAGGTGTTCGTACCACTTTCAGACACAGCTTTGCTTCTCAAACTCAATTCCAAACCAGTCAACTTGAATATAATCCCGGTCTTCGCTCCTACAGCAGAAAAAGACGACGAGGAAATAGAAACTTTTATGATGAATTATGAAACAACACAAAACTGTACAACATGCCAAACCTAGTAGATCAATTCTGTTCGGGTGTAAGGAATGACAGAGGAGATAAACTTATTGGAACTTATTGGTAAACTTATTGGTGATGGTCTAAAAATTACCATCACCTAGTATAAAGTATCAGCCAGCCCAGCAAATATTCGGAAGCATCAAACTGACTACATATTAATTAATGGCCGTTTCGGGAATTTAGTATACAATGTTTCTACTTGTCTTGGAGCAGATGTACCATCAGACTACAATCTACTAGCTGCTAAAACGAGACTAAAGTTGACTTCCATCGAAAAACTACTCAGAATTCCCAGAATAAATAAAGAAGGCTGAAAGCAAACAACGTCAAATCTGCCACCTCTATTGAAATTAATAACAATATTGCTCATTGTAAATATTGCTCATTTCTGTAGTGACATGGAAAATAGTGATGTGGCAGCTTAGTACATTAACTATCTAATTTCTTACTTTCAATAACAAAATGAGATTAATAAGTTCACATGAGGGTAACGTTGGTGCGCCGTGGTATCACACAAAATCCATTTTAAGTGAAATCTAAATGAATATTCTGGGAGAGAATAAACAATCACCAAAGCAAAAATGAATGACTCCAGAAATCATGATACTAATGGAAATAAAAACTGTTTGTAACAAGAACCAGTTTGAATATAACAAATTACACCAAGGAATCAGGTAAAAGTGCGGAAAAGCAAAAAAAGATTGGCTAAGTGAGTAGTATGACAAATTAAAACGTCTACGACACCTTCATGACGACTTTAGTATTTATAGAAAAGTGAAAGAAATATCAGGAACTTTGATCCCCTATTATCTAATTGATCACCAAAACGAGCTTGTAGTTGATCCCTAAAAAGAAAAGAAATATGGGAAAATTATATATCAGAACTATTAGCTGATAAAAAAGAAGTGAGAATGCTCCTGTTTCCATCTGGTCATCAAGCAAATAGACCAGATGGATACATTTTCCTAGTTACTAAAGCGGAAATTTGAAGAGTTATAAATATGACAAAAAGCAATAAAGTCCTGATAATTTGTCAAACGAAGTTTTCAAGGTTACCAATGAAGATAATTAGAAGATACTTGAAATTGTATTAAATCGAATCTACAATCTTAAATTCTTCAAATCTTAAAACTTAAATCGAAATCCGGAATTTACCCCGAAGAATGGCTTAAATCCATATTTATTACCTTACCAATGAAACCAAACGCAAAATCGTGCAGCGATTGTAGATTGATAAGTCTTATTAGCCACGCATTAAAAATATTTTTCAAAAACATCCACATCAGAATTTATAATAAATGCAAAGAAAAAAATGGGAAAACACAATTCGGCTTCAGAGAGAGAAGGCACTGGTACAAGAGAAACTCTCTTCGATCTAGAAGTGCTTGTACATAACTATCGAGATTACCAAAAATATGCTTTCTATGTTCATCCAT
The DNA here is from genome assembly GCA_009867245.2 of Adranes taylori. NCBI lineage: Eukaryota > Metazoa > Arthropoda > Insecta > Coleoptera > Staphylinidae > Adranes > Adranes taylori. The sequence goes on from WYDF02233201.1 coordinate 7,669, forward strand.
TATGGAAAAGCTTTCGATAAAGTAAAACACGACAAACTATTAAAAGTATTGAACCCAATATACCTCGATAAAAACATCATTGTTTGTATAAGAAACTTGTATTGAAATCAGTCCGCCCGCATAAAAAAACCAGGAGAGGACAACGAAAGGAATCAAAATCATGAATGGAGTACACCAAGAATGTATTTTATCAGCACTGTTGCTATGCTGAATTGTCACATGGAAATTTGTACACAATATGTAATTAAGCTACTTTCTACGAAAACTCCATTGGTGGTGAAAACTCTCAATTATTTCGGGACCACAAAACTATATTTTTAATTATGATAGCACGAGAGGTATTTTTTAATTCAAAATTTTTGAAGTGGGCGTAATGGTAAAGATGTATTTCTTACTTTCAGTTTTATTTATGGTGATTAGAATCAAACCTATATTCTCGGTCTGTTAATTATGGGACTTTTATCTATTTGAAACTGTGATGCGACTTCAAAGAAACAAAATCGGTCCTTTAGGAATTACATTATGAAAATACTACGTAACACAACTCTTAAAGAAATAAAACTGTCAATCAGTTTTACATTTCTATTATCAATCAACAAATCAACAACAAAGTATGCTTTAAATGAATTTAAGTACGGTAAAAAATGGTTCAATACATCTTAATATTTGAAAACAAATTTACAACTCTGGTGTGATTAAAGATAGATAAGCATAAAATGGTTAGTATAAAAATTATTAGCAATGCTTGCTGCCTTATTTTAGGCAGCTCGATTCTTTCTTTACTTGAACATGACTAATTCGCAAGATTGAGTTATTAAATAAATATCGATTGTGCAATAAACCAATCTAACTTCGACTTGTAATTTCTATTCTATAAACGAAATTAATATTTACTCTTCTACATTATTAAGTTAATGACTAATTGATAGCGATCATTTCTCTAGTCTAATTTAATAGATTAAATAACAGTTTGACTTACGTGTTTCTATTACACTAAACTAATTCTTCTTGTCTGTCGTAAAATTGTAAGCGACTAAACTAATATATGAACATAATTACTTTCTTTACTTGAAGTGTAATTAAGTACTGGAGAGAAATAATAATACCAATTAACTAAGCGATGTGCTAGCGATTTCAAGAAACAAGGTGACATGAAGTATTTAGATTTTAAAGTTGAAAACTGAGACAGGAACTGCTGAAGCTGGCTAAGTAGAATTCTATATACATCATCGGCCAAAACTTAGAACCGGCTCGTTGCTATAGCTCAGAAAGAGGGGATCCACTATACGCGCCCAAGCTCTTAGCTACGATAATAGCGGATTTTTATCTAACTAGTTTAATGTCTATTTCACTCTTACTTTAAAAGTCTACAATTTTCCTCTAGCTGTAAGTACGGTTTTGTGATCCCAGGCCCGAGTCTACCAGAGATTGGCAAGGCCTAGCGACCAAGCTTTTTCCAACTGTAGGGATAAACGGTAGCGAACGAAATGTATTGCATGTATTATGGATGACGCCCGAGAACGTCTATCTTACTATTAAATGAAGCGTCCGCTATGTATTTCTATACAGTAGAACTTAATTTACTGGATTCATTTATGTGGGCACAGATTTGGTTTAATATTTAATTAATTAGCACGTTGACAATGAACTGTTCACTATTTGAATTACGTAGCCATTTCTATCGTTACATCACTTTCTCTGAAGCGTTAGACCTCAGTAGAGAAAGAGATCAAAGTAAATACATCAACAACATAAGAGGCTCTTGATACGAGCATGATTGCAGATAGAATAGAAGACTATAAAATCTGGTGAGCAGCAAAAAAATCAGCTGTGAAAATGCAACTGTAACAGTTGAAGGTGTACAGATTGAAAAAATCTCCAGTTCCACATTTAGATTGCGCAATGAAATAGATAGAAGCGACTTTCAGAAGTTTAAACAACTGTTGAGCAATTGATAAATAAATATGAAGCTACGAATACTTTTAGTAAAATGCTACATCGAGTCTGTCCTCCTTTATGGTGCTGAATCCTAAACTCTAAAAGTAGCTGAAATGAACAAGTTGGAGAGTTTTTAAATGTGGATATGCAGAAACATTTTGGTAATATCACGAATAGATCACATTTTAAATAAAGAAGTTCTTAGAAGTCTGAACAAGATTAGAGTACCTGCTAACCACCATCAAACCACGGAAAACTGCATGGCCCACAAATACCAACACCTACAACTAATTGTCGAGGTCCAAATAGAAGGCAGACGTGGCAAATCCAGAAAACAGTTGCGATGGTTCAGAAACATCAGATACTGATTTATCCATCGGACCAGGTATAAGTATTTGTAGTTTGTTTAAAAGGCCTAGTCAAAAGACATGCTACAAGATGAAAAACCAAGTACAGATTGATTTTGTTATCGCTTAAATGCTAAATGGTGAAACAAGTCTTTTTACTATTACATTTAAAAATAATGTTTTTACATAACATAACTCAAGATAACAAAAGTGTACATTTTAAAATTTACTCTGCTCATCACATTTGTACATTATGAAATTGGGTCCTTCATTAACCTAGACAAGACGTACAATATGTTTAATAACTTTGTTTACACACAAGCGGCGCCAGCAAACGTCGTGAGGCCCCTCACCGGCTCCCCATGTTTGCCCAGGGCCGGGCCTCAATCACGCCTATGGGGCGGAAAACTCTAGTGTCCGTATTGCTCAGGCCTATGGCCACGCCTACGGACGGTCAGCTCTGCTGTCCGCATTTACCGCCGATTGCCGCGCACACAGCCCTGTCGGCCGGATTGCCGTAGCCTACGGCCGGATTGATTTGCTGGCCGCATTGACACGGTCTACGGCGCGCGAAACTTTGCTATCTACATTACCGTGGTGTACGCCGCGAAACGTTATTTTTCTGGCTCCCGTTATTGTCCGGATCCCATTGTCGGGTTCCGTTGTTGACGTAGGTCCCGGAAGTCCCGTGGGTCCTGGCGGACATTGTGTTCCAACGGGGGCCACTCTGGGTCAAGTGGATCCCATTACCGTTCTCTCGATGTCCCGGTGGATCCTAATATTACGCATCTTCATAGTACAAGTCGTGAGCAATAACAGCAGTTTCAATTTTTCCAAATTTCCCAATTTTCCGAATAACTTTTCCAATTTTGCTCGCCATAAAAACCTTACTCGGCCTGTCATGAACATTATTAAATAGGAATTTTTCAAATTGATCCAACCGTTCTCAAGTGATGCACTTACCAACCACTTTTTCCCGAATCTTACAATTTTCCTCGGGCAACTTTTCCATTTATTCGTTTCGTAAAAACCTTACTTGGGCTGTTAGGAACATTAGAAAAAGAAATTACCAAATTACCAAATTACCAAATCGATCCAGCCGTTCTGAATTAATGCGCTTATCCACGAACAGCATTGCATTTTTATTATATAGATAACGAGTACCTATGCTGTCCGCATTGTCGCGTTCTGCAGCGCGGACAGCTTTGTTGTCTGCATTTCCGCAGCCTAAATCCACGCCAACAAATTCTTGTTGTTGTTTCAGATCCCGTTGTTGGTCAGATCCCATTGGCGGTTTCCGTTGTTGCCGTGGGTCCCGGAGGTCCCGTGGGTCCTGGCGGACCATGTGTCCCGACAGTAATCTAAGCAGGGTCTTGTGGGTCCCGTTACCATTCTCCCGATGTCCCGATGGAACCTAACATTACGCATATTCATCGTTCGAATCGTGAGTTATAGTAAAATTGCACTTGCAGTATTTCCAGAATTTTCCAATTTGCCGGGCAACGTTTCCAATTTCTGTTTCCGCAAGAATCTTAGTCGGAACTCTTAGGAACATTTTTTTTAAAGAAATTAGTCAAGCCGTTATTAAACTATACGCTTACCAGCGTATTTCGGTTTTTCCCGAATTTTCCAATTTTCCTTGCACTTTTCCAACACTTTTCCAATTTTACTTTCCCCTAAAAATCTTGTTAGGACTATTAGGATTATTAAAAAAAGAGCCAAATTGATCCAGCCGTTCTCAAGTGATGCGTTTACCAACAAACAACATTTAATTTTAAATATGCAGATTAGCATCACTGCTGACTCTGCAGTGTGCAATAAATAATGATTTTTAAACAAAACTTATAATATATTGACATACCATATAGCTAAATAAAATAATTTATTCAAATGCATGTGCAACTTTTGGTACCTTAAATATGATTTACTATAAAAATTGATTATAAAAACAACTTTATCTACTACACAACAACCAATAAAAACAGTTTTTCTTGATAATTGTGACTCAGAGATGCTATGACATTTCGTTGCGATAAAACAAACTGTCTTAAAAGTGCAATCATTTGAAAACAACTTTTTGACAGCATGAAACACCCAATTAGTTTACCAATGTCACGCAGAGTAGATATTTCATTTCATGCACAGGTGGTAACCTTCTGCTTCAGTAATATCATTGCTTAAAATCCTCTTACAATGTACATATGTAACAATGTCAGAGTTCTATGATCGTAGATGGTCCCGTAAAGAACTTTAACAATCAGTCTTTTTTATTACACCCCCTAATTCATCGTTGGTATTTGCTTATCTATGCTAAGTATAAGAATTGACTAATGTAGGCATAATAATATTAGTTTAAGCCGCCCATAACAATTTTATTTCAGACTCTCGCGCGTGGCGGTCCGAGTCACACAATGTCATAAATCGCGCATTTTCTATATTACACTTGAAATTAAATAAATCTCCAGAAATATATATCTCTGGTGCCAATAGTCTTGAGGAAGACTTAGATCGGATAACCCTAAGAGGATCAGAGGAAGTTACTGCTTGTTCGATGTTAAATGTAAGGATAAAGTCAATACACTTCAGAAGAGCTAAGGATTCCGTGGCAAAATTACCAAGGAAAGAAATCTGGTATTTTTACCGACAAATTTATATTGATAGAATGGATAAACATCCCAAAAGCCAAAGATGAATGAAAGGGAAGTTTCAAAACATCTGTGAAGTAAACCTTGTTCAACTCAGCTTAGTTTTGATATCCAGAAAGAGAAGAAGTCCTTCTCATAATGAATGGTGATGATTTGAAAGTGTACCGCTTCATACGAAACGGTGAAAAGTAGAACCCTTACCATTACTCGTGAACTTAGTTAATAAAAGGTATATTCTCAAGGCCTGAATAAGAAGAGAAAGTATATTTCTCAGTGAGGCAGTGTTCAATATAACTTGGTTCAACTTATCTATTTTTGAAAAGATATATGAAATATATCTTGAAGTTCGAAATACCGTTCTCAAATCGAAATGACGCTCTGAGACCTCTACCAGTATTGATCGTGTTGGAGATGATCTCATCAGACCCAGTCATATTCTTAAGGCCGAGTACTGGTTATCGTTCATTTTCTCCATCTCCGAATCTTAGAGCTACCTGGTAAAATATGGCTAAAAGGATATATGACTTGTAAAAAATTATAAGAATTTGATGATAAAAAATAAAAAATTAGAAAATAGAGGAAGAATACAAGATTAATATCAGGTCTAAAAATGATATTTGGAAATGTATGAAAAATAAGAGTAGAAGTTGGTGATTAAAACTTACAAAAAGCACCTATAAAAGAATAGTATTTTATAGATTAGACATTAGGTTAGATGAAGCATAACCTGCACTTAGCAAGTTAAACGTAAGAAAAGCATGTGGATCAGATTAATTTTTTTTAACAAGGTCTTATAGGTAAATGTACTATCACAAGCCCCTCGATAGAAAGGAATCTATGAGGATGGAGAACCACGCTATAAACTTTCCCACCACTCGCCAAGTTATGAAATAACCTGAGGAGATCCAACTCATTAAACCTGTAAGGATTTTGTCCATTTCACTAGCATCTAACCCTTCGTGTTCCCTAGAATCGGCCAAGCATTATATTTGGGGTACCTTTCATTGGATTATTGTAGCTTACTAGGTCGTCTTCTATCGAGTTTAGAAATACTTTGCAAAAGAGTTTGCAAAATCGGGCATCAGCTCGAAGAACTTCAAACAAAAAATACTGAAACTATATGGCAGGTTGTAAAAAAGTCGCTAATCACAACTTTAAAAGAAACACATCAATAAGACCAAAATACTGTTAGGCAGCTCTGGTTATTAACGAAAACAATAGATCTCATTAGGAAATGAAGGAATATCAAATCCAGAGGTCTTGACAACAGTATAGATCTGGAACCGTACCAATCGTTAAATGTCTGATACAAGCTGCCACGCGCAGAGAAAAAATAAATATCTCATAAATGCTTGTATATAATTTCAGAATTCCTCTGATGCCAATAACTCCACAGATCTGTTCAATAATGTACCTTCTATCAATCAAGAGTTCATACCCCGACATTGGGCAATTAAAGATCAACATGATTGTGAGTACAGAACTAGACCAAATAACATTTGTGTTGAAGAATTACTGTGGCAATCTGTATGATGACCCGAATGCTAGTTGTGGAGACCTGGGGAATTATGAAGCGACACCGTAGACATCCTTAAATGAGGTGAAGGTAGCAATTGACAAATTTAGAGAAGGTAAAAATTAGGAATTGACAAAATATCAGCAGAGGTCTTGCAGGCTGTTGCAGGCGAAAGGGGCAAAACATCGTGCACAGATTGTATCACAATGTATGGAAAACAGGCTTATATCTAGAATCCCTTTATAAGAAAGGGTCAGAAATAGTGAGCAAAAACTATTGTCTGATAGCCCTGATATCACATTCCAGCAATATTATTTTGTACATTTTGCAAGCGACATTAAAAGTCTTCCTGCTTCATCAAATAGCTCCAGAACAGGCCAGATTTGTGAAAGGACTGGGTGCTCGAGAACAAATTTTAAATGCCAGTCAGCTTAGAGAAAGCGGCCGAGAATACTCTATAGCATGAACCTATGCTTTGTGATTACGAGAAATAATTTGATAACGTTCGCTAGCACAAGCTATGGACGACTTTTGTATAATTTGAAGTACTATGTCATTTTATCACACTCGTCAGAAGCCTGTATGAGAAATAGTAGGCGGTCATTAAAATCTAAAACAAATTATCCTAAAAATGTTGCATTAGGAGTGGCGTTCGTCAAGGCTGCGTACTTTCACCTCTACTCTACAGCATGCGACGCACTTTAAAGAACTGGAACGGAGGAGTAAAGATTGCTGGAAAGCTCGCTTTTTAAACCTTCAAGTTGCGGATGATACTGTTCTAATATGGAGCAGCACCGAAGAGCTTTTAGAGTTTCTTGAAAGACTGAAAGATGCAAGCCAAGATTATGGGGTTAAAATAAATGCGAACAAGACAAAAGTATTACTAGTAGACCGAGATAATGAAAATCGAAGAGAACCTATAAAGATAGGGAAGTTTGGAGTCGTCGAAAACTTTGTGTATTTGGGCTCCATGCTCCATATGTCCGGTTCTGGCGAATTGGAAATAAAACGGCGATTTGAAATTGCCCACTTGTCTATGATGAAAATAGCAAAGAATTTTGGATAGATCGAAATTCCACTAGGAAAACGAAGTCAAGCCTTGTAAACGCCCTACTTCTTTCGAATTTTCGTACGCACCAAAGACCTGTGTAATCCGTTCCAATGACTGTAGAAGAATAGATGCGTTTGAAATGTGGGTTTGGCACAGGATGCTGCGAGTTTCCTGGACGGCTAGACGAACAAATCCATTTTAAATGAGGTCAAACCCGTTCAAAGATTGTGATCGATGACATATGGACGAACTTCAATATTTTTCAGACAAATCTTTCGACATGACAACATTCAAAAACAGGAAAAATCGAAAGGGAAAAGGAAACGGAACCTATCCTCAACTAGATGGACCGATAGTTATTCGCAGCTAACAAAAACAAGTAACACTAAAGCAGCGCGTCAAGCGAACGATCACCAAACCTGAAAATCAACTGTTAAGCGGATAATACAAAGATTAGAATATTGTCCTATTCAACATCAACATCCACCGTAGTCACCACACGTTGATCACGACGTTGGACGAAGAAGAAGATCTGATCAATATGTATCTAACCAATGTGGGTAACAATCTCAATAGAATTTTTGACGCTATAATTGTTCTTGCCAATAATGGTTTAGTCTTCAATAATATTGATGACAAACCATAATTTAAATTAGGAAATCTTTCGGATTTAGTAAACAAAGTTTTCCCGGGAAATAGAAAACGATTATTTACTTCTAAATTGTTAGAGGATTTGTTAATCTGAAACACATTGAGTAAACTACATGAAAGAAGAGAGGCCTTCTCGTTTGAGATTCATGTAAATAGAATAAATAGAAGAGCATATGGAAGGCTCCTCACAGGCGGTTAAAACTGCGGAAGAAACTTCATTATAAACACAATCCCCCATATAATTCATGCCCGCAAATCCGTTTGCCGGCGATTGAATTGGATGTGTAAAAACTAACCTGCTCAACCCCTGTGACAGAATCAAAACAATACGTATATATTTTTAGAATCAATACTTGGAGATTCGACATTTCATTAAATAGAAATTCAAGCTTCTTTCTAAAACCCTGGTATGTGTCTTAAGCTTGCTGGCCAGTACCTTCGAAAAGATCCTGTATGCAACGTTCAAAAGAGTAATCCCCCGACGATTACTGCAAATCATCTTGTCATTCTTTTTGTCATCCTTTCGATGGAACAAATCACCGCTATGTTCCCATCTTCTGGAATGTCTTCATTTTCCCATACTAAACTAATGAGACTGTACATACTGTCGCTGACATTCTCCCCACCATACTTGAAGAGCTCAACTGGGATGGAATCTTCTCCCGCCGCGCGGTTGTTGCACGTAAAGAAGTTCGCCTCTTCCACCTCTTTTCGAATCATTTCTGAGACAAACCCTTCTTCGCCAGCGTTGTCCATCTGGCCATTCCTTACCTAATCTGATGGTTCAGGTTACCTACTCCACAGCATTCAGAATGCTTTTAAAATATTCTACCCACCTCTCCAATATCCCGTTCTCATCTCCAATCAGGTTACTAGCTTTGTCCTTATAAAATGTTGTTCTTGGCTGGAAACCATTTTTGATTTCCCTGGTTCCTTACAACAATGCCCTCACTTTATTCCTGGTCTGCATATCCCCCATCTGTTTCTTTTTCCCACTTTCTCTTCGTCCATATCAGCGTCATCTTCATCTCCCGCCTAGCTTGTTGGAAATTTTAGGTGCTTGCTCTTGTTACCATTATCTGAAGCGTTTTCTGCCTAGCTATATTGCGTCTGAGGACAGCTACATGACACTCGTCGTCTTACCACTCTATTATCCTAGCAGGTTACTTGAAGCTAACTGTTTCAGTGCGTTTTGCAGCACCTTCCACTGCTGGATCACCATTGCACCTTGTAGTTCGTGTTTCCGCTCCTTGAGCTTCTCACTAACTGTTCTCCCTTACCTTTCTTTTACCTCCTCGCTCCAGCTCAACAATTGTACATCAAGCTTCTTCGATATCTTCCCCTGACCCTTCCACACTTCATTAGTACCAGGTAGTGATCGACGTCAACATCTGCTCCTCTCCTTGTCTTGACGTCCATGACATTCGATGCATGCCTGCTGTGACTAAGTACATGGTCAATTTGGTTCTTAATTATTCCATCAGGTGATGGAACAACTGGTTTCTATTGGTACTTTTCATATTTGTATTGTGTTCTCAATTCTATAATTTGGATGTAAAAAAATCTATAAAAATATAAGCAACACAGACAAATATCAAAAAAGTGAAATATACAATTCCAACAGTTAAATCTGCCATAGATATAAAGCAAAAACAAACAGATACTTCAAGACAAGATTCAGAGAACAACAAGGTGTTATAAGAAGACTAGACGTATACAACTCTCATTACGCAAATATGACTCAAATAGGACTATCCAACGTGATGGTGTATTGAAACAATGATTTTTGACTTTTTTCTTTTTAAATAACAATCAGATTTTACCCAACTGTGATAAAAAGTAATCATGGCAATTGATTAAAAATGCCAAATTAAATGATTATAATAAAAAAGTATTATATTTTGAATGAAACTATCAGATAAAAATATAATAAACACTTTTGTTAATGAGATATTATTCTAATTAATTGGATATCAAAAAATATTAATCCAAACCACTTAATTTATCTATACATCAATTTGCTGACATAAAAATTTATTAATAAATTATTACCAGGTTAATTGGAAGTTAAATTACTTAATATATGAAAGTATAAAATCAGAGTAAATAAATAATTTTCATCGTTTGAAATTATTCAGTATTAAGCAAACGCTATTTACATTTTATTACTTAAAAATAACGTGCGTAGAAATTACGATGCCTGATTTTGCTGATCCAGAAGAACAATATAAAAAACATGGTGATTGTCTGAAGAGAGAAGATGTGAAATCTTTACAAGAATGGTGTAAATCGCAACCACATTTTCCAGCTGTTACAGGTAAGTTGCTTCTAAAATGTGTACACTTTTTATACAATTAATTACATACCCACTTAAAGATACTGCCATGTACCGAAACGCTACCCGGCGCCTCCACCAAATTGTCAAGAGTCAATATAAGGGCAATTAACTCAGATGACCGAGGGGTACCAAAATTTACTAAACTGTATTTACCTTCTCAGGGGTTAAACTAAAAAGAAGTATTTTAATTTCATGTCATATAATTGAGATCAATAATAATGATTAGACGTATTTCACCAAATTACTGACTCAATCTACTGACTCACCAAATTACTGCTTCCTGTTGAACATCTGCTTTTGGATTCTAAGAAGTAGCACGTTCTTTCTTGAATGTAATAGAACTTTGCTGAATGTTTGAGTTTATTTGAATATAATTTTTAGACTAAATAATTTAGACATTTCAAAAATTTTTATCTGATCAAAATCTATAGAATTAAAATTTTAATGATTTATTCGAAATCATTGTAAATATCTTTTATTGAAACTAAAAGAGTGAAATTTTTGTCGGATTCAAATTTTTATTTCTCAAAATTAAAAAATTTATTTAAAAGTTTACATATTTATCTAATAATTTTTTTTTAATTTAAGAATTAAAGAATTTTCTGATATTACCAGAATAATTAAAATTTTTTAGAAAATAAAAACCATCAAAAAATAATTTAGATTTTTAAATGATTTTCCACATTTTTTTTTTAATTTTTAAAATATAAAAAAATACTTTTCAACATTAAAAAAAAATTTAAGCAATCAAACCTTTCCCTCAATTTAATTCAAATATTTTTTTCCTAAAAACAATTTTCCTAAAAAAATTTTTAATTCTTTCCGAAAGGAAAGGTAGAACGGAATGTAGCTTCTTCCTGTTAAACACCTGCTTTTGGATTTTAAAAATTAGAACGATTTTCTTCAATGTAACAAGACTACTGCAGTTTCAATTTATTAGAACATAATTTATAGACTAGTTAACCTGTTTGCTATCCTTTATTCTGCCTTTATTCCTTTATGTTGCCGGTACGTGGCAATATTTCCCCGGGAGTATACATCTGAGGAAATAATTTTTTAAATATCTAATTTACACAATTCGCTTTTATTCATCCAGTATTTAAATTTGGTATAATAGCACTAGTTTTGGGTTTATTAACTACTGATATTTGATTTTGTGATCGATTTGATAATATTAGTTGATTCTGGGTTTGTCTAGCTTCTAAAATTAAACGAAAATATATTTTTAGTTTTCACTAAAAATTAGGTAACCTTATTGAAAGTCGTTCGGCTTCACAGATTTTATTTCAACTCGCTCTAACCGTAATTTATGACATGACGCTGTTATTTTAGGTCTTATTTCTGTAATTAACAAATTTATTGATTTTGCCCAGATCATTATAAAAAATTTTTAGAATCAGATTTTTTATCAGATCATAATTTTTTTTAAATAAAAATATTTAAAAATTTTATGATTTCTTCAAAATCATTATAAAATGTACTAGAAACTACAAATTAAAAACATTTATTTCTAATCATAATATTTTTAACTTCAAAATTTAATAATTTTGCGCAAAATTATAAAAATGTTTTAGAAACTAAAAATTTTAAACATTTCATTTAATCTGATTATCATCCACATGCTTCAAGAAAGAAAATAAAAAATTTTAATGATTTATCCAAAATCATTATAAATCTTTTTTTAGAAACTAAAAATAAATTGCAGATTATATATTGCTTTCAGAGCCTTATTCAAGCATCTATCTGCTCTATTTATTTTTTCCACATTGGCCCCAGGTTATAATTCCATATTTTAAATGACTGATTATGTAAGCATTCTTAATTGCTGTAAGGATTTTTGATCTGTTATTTGCATTCTGCGTACTGCACCGCTGATTCATATTATGTTTGATGTAATTTTATTTATGTGCGCTTCCCAACTTACATAGGTTGTCATATAATTGTATTCCAAGATATTTTGCGCTATTGTTCGAATTATATATTTTCTTCGTATTTAGTTTTAATCGTTTGCTCTCAAGCCATGTGTGGTACCTATAAAGATAATAATTTATTTTGCTTTCTATATCTTTTTTATTTCTTCATGAGTAAAGCAAAATGTTATCATTAGCAAAGACTTTATAATGTGTATTCAGATTTAATGCCTGAATCTTCAAAATATATACAAGATATAAAATTGGTCATAATACATATTCCTTTAGTTATTATTTTTGGGTTGTTTCTATATGCATTTCTCTTTATAATCGAAAATCTGCTGCTTAGGTATGATTTTATTATATCATGTCCTTTACCTCTGATCCCTTTTCGACTAAAAAAATCCAATAGTAGTGAGTGATCTACTGTGTCAAAAGCCTTTTGTTAATCTACTAATACTGCAATTACATAATTGTTTTATCTAGTTCTTCATTTATATAATCGATTACACAGTTCAATGCTGCATGTGTATTACTTCGATTTTGGAAACCAAATTGGGTAGGATCATATAAATCATTTTTGTAAAGAAATTTTTCCATCTTGCTATATATGACGTTTTCAATAATCTTAGAGAAAATACTTAAGACACCTTCTTCTTCTTCTTCTTCTTCTTATTCAGCCAATGAATATCCACTGCTGGATGTAGGCCTCCCCTTTCTCCTTCCATTCCGAACGGTCCATTGCCACTTGTTGCGAGTTTGTACCTGCTGCTCTTTTGATCCCATTTGTCCATCTTTCTGGTGGTCTGCCCATAGGTCGCGTTGTGGGCAGACATCAACGACATCAACGACTTTCGTTTGTTGTCTAATCCATTGATTTGTCATTTTGTCTCTGAGAGTAATTCCCAGCATACTTC
>WYDF02233312.1:0-20981 GCA_009867245.2 Adranes taylori
ATATATATATACATATCAATATTTCAAATTTCAATGTCAACGACGTTTCGATATACGAATTCATCTTCAAATTGTTATCATCTGATAGGAAATAGCTTCCATCTGATAGGAAACAGGGTTTATCTGATTACACACGGGATCTAGTTGATTGGAAATAGATTCATTAGTTAGGGACACAGATTCAATTGGTAAGGAATCAGCTTTAGGTGAAATGTAAACAGTTGCAATGACATGAAAAGTCCATACGATATTCAGATATGTGAAGATAAATAAATTAGATGTGTACGTGTTCGCGTTCAAACTGAGAATGAATACGACACAGATATGGTATAATGTATTGTAGCAGCCATATGTCATGCCTTTGGACGAATTAACACCTTTACAAATTGGAATGAACCATCAATGTATACCAATGAAGTAAGAGACTATAACAATCAAAGTTCACCTCGTATAACACTTGTATTGGGTTTTTTTCTGAGAAGCATTATACCCAAGATGACCTAAGCTACTTCTATAGTAATCCTAATAGAAAAGGGGTCTTAAGGATGATCCGATGCTCTAAATAGAAAAACCCCAATACAAGTGATATAAGGGATGAACTTTGATTCTTAAAGTCCCTTACTTCATTGGTACACATTGATGGTTCATATGAATTTATATTTGGTGCTAATTCGTCCAAATACATAACACATTGCTGATACAATACATCATAATATATGTCTGTATACAGCGAATAATTCATAGTTAACATCTTAATATATCCAAACTTACCTACAATCAACGTTTAAATGAAAAGTTTTGAGAATTGGTTGTCGGAGCATTCATAGCATAATGGTTAAGTATCGGATACATAGTTCGATGTAATGAGATCTTACGTCTATATTTGGAATAAGAAAAGGTGTTGTTAACAGCTATAAACCTACGCTAGAAACACGGGTCACCTTGCCTCAATTTTTACAAGTAATACTTAAAATATCCTTTCCATTACAAGTTTCGAATCTAGCACCTACTTAGTTAAAAAATTTCCTGTCAAAACACCTTTAGAACAAACTTTTTAATTTTGGATATGGAAATATCATTTTCTACATTAAGATAACGATTAAAATTTTGTAACAAAATATAGGCTTGACTGCTTGTATTATAACTGTAATGCCAGAATACACACTAACAGAGCAAAAGAATAAGGACAGAGGAAATAAAGAGAAGGTATGTTATCATTTCATATGTGTATATCAAAGAGGAAGTAATATATTAAAGGCTAAAAAAATTTTACGTTAACTTGGTAGAGCATAAAGAGACATATAGCTAGAGTAATAGTACAGATTTATAGATGAAATCCTAACAAATTGGGACTCTGCTACATACAAAGTTATGCAGTTTTAAAAATAAAATATTTTTAGTTGCTGACTAATAGATTCCTTTAGTATAATTTTCCTCATTTATATTATTTATTAATAATAGGAGATCGGCTTCCGATGGTATTTAAATAAAAAACAATATGAAAGAGAGAACATTATTCACATGTTGTTGCTATTTTGATCGTCGTTCGCATTGAAGACATCTAGGCTATTAATACATGCATTTACCGATCTTGCAGCTAATTAAGCTGCCCAATATCTCAGTGCGAGGAGGCGAAACCCTAACAAGACAGCAGGTGGCAGCTAAGCACGCTAACTAACAGAAGCGACACGAGGAGTAAAATAGAACAGGCCAAGGAACCGAAAAACTTACCAGCTCCCTGCGATATATAAGCTTATTTATAAGCTAACATAAAAACGCTTTAAAATACTAAATTTGAACGAAGGCATATAAGAATTGTATTCATGTTTGTTTTCCTTTCTCTTTTATTTCAGCGGCGTGGTCTAGTATCCGCATTAAGAAGCAACAAGAAAGAATTTAGAAGAAGGAAGCCAATAATAAGATAGCTGCTACTGCTGAAATGTACAAACAACAAACCTCTACCCATGGTCATGGTAAAAATCGACAGAAAATTCTAGTCTATCTTTGACCTGATACATTGCTGTGGACACAGCGAGTGGAAGCCAAGGCCTTGCCAAACGACCTTAGTCAGTATCGTTTGCCAAATGTATGGCCACGTCCAACCTAACTGTCATGCTATAATACAAATGTACGAAATGCGCTGGCTCCCACTCGACTCACGAATGCCCTAAACCCACAACAGAATCACCAAAATGCGCAAATTGTGGTGAGGAGCACTTATCCACCAGCCCAAGCTGCTGGGAACGGCAATCTCACTACAAACCGCAATATAGAGAGCCAAAACAGAACAAACGAGACCACAATAACAAAACACCACACATAACTAAGTAGTCTACAGCCACATCACATAAAATAAACGAAACAACCAACCAACACAAAACCTTCAGTAGGTGGTCGTAGGGCTATCCCACTAGTACTGTTCGCTACAGAGTACTGGACCTAAACGGCTAGTGGTCATAGGAAAAATCTCGTTCTTGATTTTTTTAATCACATATCTTTATTAATCTCTTTTTTATATAAAATTCCTTTTCTCAGTCATAGACTGAAATAAATTCTGGAGACCAAAACCAATCTAATTTTGTCGCTGGTCAGCACAATGTCCAACGACACAAACCGTGCTCCACAGGGGTTGCACGGGACAACCCCACCCCGGTCCCCCGAAGGCCAAAAAATTGTCGCCCTCCTGGTCCAAAACTTTCTAGACCCAAAAATGGGATCGAGCTTGCCTAATTCGAGATTACCAGGGCTTTCAACCGCATTTCCGAAACACACAGCCAGCCAAAAAACCACGCACCATTATTTCCCCATAGTTGTAAAAGAGTGGCATATCTGTAGCATATCTGTAGCAGATCTGTAGCAGACTGTAGCAGATATGCCACTCTTTTACGCAGAGACTTGTATTTCTATGACCGCTTCTACCCTACGCAGCCATCCCATAACCCGACACCAAACCCAAAGCAATACACCAAGTTCTTTGCCATCGGCCACAGTGTGAACGGGTCCTAAAACCAAGGGAGATGCTCCAAATGCAGCCAGCACCACATTTGCGCATATGCGAATAAGCCCACCACAAATGCCTCAACTGTGGCGGCAGACATGATTCATGGTCCAACAAGTGCCCCAAAAGCAAGATGACCCCGAAAGAACATGAGGAAATTGCACCCGCCAAGTTTATCAACTCTCCCATTCATCCAATCCCAGAGCAAAACACTGAGGAAGTTCTGGCGCTCATCCATCCCGTTCGCAGAGACGATCTCATCCGGGTTCTAATCTCCACGCTCCTCAATGTCTTGCCTGACAAACGCTCCCTAATTCACGAAGCAATCGTGCATGTCTCCCGTAACATTCTACGTAGGGAAACCTACGTATTCTTCTACAACAACACGGTTTCAATCGTGATTATTCCGATTCAAAGGAGTTAGCGTTTGGAACCGTGAATGCCTGTGGAGTACGCCATAAAATTCATCCTATCAAAAATCTACTTTTATCCGACAAAGTGCATATCCTCTCCATTACCAAAACAAAAATCCAACATGACATTAATATTTCAAATTACAGAGTAACTCCGTTTCACATTCCTCCACAAATTCAGCATCTCGAGTATGTGGCTATATGCGTTCATTTCACAAATCTTACAGTCACTTTCTTCTCTTATTAAAACCCGCCCAGAGAAACCATTTCTAAAGGTTTTCTTCAATTCATCTCGCTTCTTCCGAGAGCCATAATTCTGGGCGACTTTATTATCGCTCGCCACGTGGATGTTGTCGCCTTGGCAACAAATTCAAATGCCTAAATTCTCACTAATTGTTTCAAACAATTTCCGCTACAACTTATCAGAAATATAGAACCTACCATCTGTGGCATTGGCCTTTCAATTATTGATCATATAGTGGTCACTGAAAGTCTCATCAAATTTATTGAGCCAGAGTGTTTCGGCGGCACTTTAGTCACATCAGACCTAGATTCAGCGCATATTGCACCACCATCACAAATCACTATACGTGATATTGAAAATGCAAATTGGCGACACTTTCCAAAAAATATTTTACAAAATACTCCGCCTAACTTAACTATGAGCACTCCTTCTGAAATAGATACCACTGTTGCCAATTTATCCGAAACCATACAAAATTCAGCTTCAGAGAGTATTCCATGAAAACCGTATTCCGAAAAAGGGATCCTCTTCCCCCCTATACCATTAACATTGTACGAGAAAAGGCGAATTTATCATCGGCACATTTCTCATAGAGACACAGCAATTAAATCTGAATGGAACACACTCACTGCTCTTGTTCGGCGCAATATAATTGCGTATAGGGAAGAGTGTTAGGTTGGTGCCAGATCAAACCTCGATTACCGCAATGGTAATCGAGGTTCTGGCAAACATTCGAACAAGTTACGGGTAAAAAGATTGTTCCAAAATCCCACCTGACTACTAATCAGTGTCAAATCCTAAACAGCTCCACTGATGAAGCAAAACTTTTCGCTGACTATCTGGAAAATACGTGTAAAATACCTAATAATGTACTTTCGAGCCCAATTTTCTTGAAGAAACAAAGATACAAACACCACTCATTGATTTTCCTGAACAGGATGTTATTCTGTATCCTATCACCCAAGATGATATATCCGAAACTCTGAATAAAGGTAAAAACACCGCTCCTCATTCAGACGATTTAACTCGTCGTATCCAGAGATACATTCCAGCTGAGATTATTCGGTCCTAACCGAGATATTCAATAAATGTCTTTTACTGGGGCACTGCCCAATATATTGTAAAACTGGCCAAATGGACATCATATCGACCAATTACACTTCTTAACGCATTAGGAAAAATATTTGAAAGAATCTTCAAATCTGGGCTACGAAACTATCTAGAGATGAACAAAGTTCTCCCAGAGAGCCAGTTTGGTTTTACATCATCACGCTCTACAATGGACTCTTTTCTAAAATGTCAAACAGATAGCACACGAGCACTTAACAATGGGCATTGCGCTTTAGCAGTGTAGCTAGATATCTGTCATGCTTTTGACTCTGTCTGGCATTCCGCGCTTTTTCGGCAGCTCCACGAGCTTCATATCCTTCACAATAATACACTGAAGATGGTCCAGTCATATCTATCTACCCATCTATTCACTCAAATTAAAATTGAGGACACGCTCTCCAAATCCATACATCTTCAAGCTGGCGTACAGCAAAGGTCTGTCCTGGCTCCTCTTTTATACTGCTATGATCTCCAACCCCCAACCACTCCAGATACCCATAGTGCTTTGTACGCTGATGACACAACTTACTGGGCATTCTCCCTAAAGGTGGAAACTGCAAACCGTCATCAGCAGTTATCTTTAAACAATTTCTCAAAATGGGTGCCGAAATAGTGCATCCCCCTAATCCGACTAAAAGTCAAGCCATTCTTATTCAGCATCCCAACCATGTCGAAAAGGAACATCAAAATCACGCCCACATCAAATTCCGACTCTGGAACTAACCCATTTCGTTAAAAGACTGAATCTGCTATCTGGGTGTCTGGTTTAATAGAACTTTTAACTGAAATTCTGACCTAAATTACATCCTTTCCAGGGTACGCAAACGCGTGAACCTGATCTTCACCTTCAGAGGATGCTTCAGAGATTATCATACAAAAACTTCACACTTACAAAACCTATATTAGGCTACTGATAGAGTATAAAGCGTTTCTATATTTTACACTTTCTAAAGCGCAAGCACCAAACTTACTACCTGTGAACGAAGAATACTTCGAAAAATTCACAGGTTACACTTCCATTTTCCGAGTGCCTTGTTATATGAAGACTTCTCTGCTGAACCTATCACAGATCGTCTTAAATTTCTACAGTCTAAATATCCGACTCGACGTGATTCAGAAAACAGCCCAGTAGCCTACCAAAATCTCCGTTCTCATTGTAAAGCCAGTCACCACCGTAGCAAACTTCCTCGCAGACCCTTCCCACATCTATCAGCTCGAATTATCCAAACCAGGTAGGAACCTCTTGAGGATCTCCAAGATATCCTTGAACTAATCCCACTGTCCCTAAGATGATTCCTACCCCTATTTATAAAAAAAAAAACGACAAAAAGAAATTCATAAAAAAATAAAAATAAAATGAAAAAAATCGAAAAAAAAAACAACCACTCTATACCTTTTTTATACCTTCAATATTAATTAAATTTTGTTTATTAAAAATGGCGCGATCCAAGAAAGTTTCGACAGACGTATGTGATATAATCGTGACTGTAAAAAGAATATTTTGAGAAATAGAATGCTCGATTCGCTCATTCGCTTAGTGCTGTTGAACAAAGGACTGCAGAAATAGTAAATTTAGAAAATTTGCTCACAAAAAGAAAATTTTCCGTCTCCGAGCAAAGAAAGTAAGCTTAAGCCAAAAACTATAACTTACAAAATAGAGAAAATAAAAATTTGATTTATAACATGAATCGTAACTCTGAAATTATAACCCTAGATAAATTACTTTACCAAATAAATGAAAAGCAGTTGTGTGAAATTTCTCGGACATCACTTTGCGGACTATTAAAATGTTTGTGATTTTGATGCAAGAAAGTTGATGGAAGGAAATATTTATTCGAACAAAGTCATGTAATTGCAAAGAAATGTGATTTTTTTCGAAATTATATAAAAAACCTGAGAAGTGAAAGTCTTTTGAAGTTTGTGTTTTTGGACGAAACCTGGATTTTGTCGTCTCTCCAAAAATTAGAGAGACGACAGCCAGAACTGTACAACACAGATATATACAAATAAAAAAATAATAAGTGTAAAATTTTTTAAATGCAGGTTCTGCAAGTGGCTTTGTGGAGACTTGTATTATGATTTTTTCGAGCACTTATAAAAAAATTGAAATTACCACGATTGAATGAAGTAACTCTTTTAATTGTACAAAGCCAATAATCATTGTTATGGATACCGTTTCGTATCACTCGGTACTTCTTTAAAAACAGCCTATATCTTCATGGAACAAGGAAGAAATAAAAAACTGTAATTTAAAAGATGATTATGATGGAAGTTGGAGACCAAGTCCCTGGGTGTAAGTTCTTTTGTGGATGAAAGTTCCTTTACGTTGTTCAAAATGATGTAGCATTCTGTACTATTTGCTAGTTTCGTATTTTTCGATTTTCAAATAGTTGGTCAGAAAAATTAATTTCTGCTCGAACACGAAACATAATTTGAACTTACATGATCTACTCTGTGGTGTAAGAGCTAGGACGCGCGCAATGTGAAGAGAGGAACATTCACAAAAATAAAAGCGTGACAATTTATAAGTGAATGTTTGTCTAAATTTTTCAGAATCCGCTAAACGGAACATTGAAACTGTACGTCAGATGGATACACTGCGTCTGAACTTTCCTTGGACGCGCCGCATAAGTATTATTTGAAGCACAGAAAACCTTTACATCTCATAAGTTGATAAGAGTTAAATATGTTGAGCCTCTGGAAAACAGGAAAACAGGAAAACAGGAATGAGCTTCTGCGGCCTTATTTACAGACCTATGTTGACTATATATGATAAATATTATCTTCTAAGGTTAGATCTCAAAAACAAATAGTAACAACCCAAAAATATTGCTTGAATATTACGCCACACCCCCTATGTTATTATTCTAATGGTACAAAATATAGTTTTCTATTTAGTATAACAACATATTTTCTTGAATGTTTCCCAAAGGCTAGGTTTCTTAATTAATTAATCCATAGTTTTTGTACGAAGCGATTCTGTTTTCCAAAGAAAGGTAAAAACATGTGTATTGATGTGTTTATATTGTACTTTGAAAATTGTATCCGTTCCCAGATCTAAACTATTGATATTAGGCATCATCATTTAAAGTTTTCCATTTAAATAATTAAGTTTTTTGTTGGTGCCTTTATTAAAATTACGTCTTTTAGAATAGGAGCTGCTGCGCAACAGTAGATTTATTTCAGGTTTCGCAGTAATTACTATGTCATGAACCCTTAAACCTGTAGGCGGTTCGTCATTAATATAAAATAAGAGATCTTTGTTCGGAGCAAATATTTGATTCAACGTGCTACTAGTTTGTAGAGTCTCGGTAACTACTAGGTCAGTTGACTACTTGCTAAAGATTTGTGTTAAAGTACGTCCCGAAATATGATTACTGATCAATACCGAGTCAATGCTGACCTGTTTATGCTGGAATAGTTAAAATCTCTAAAGGTTATTAAGGTATTGGATTGCATTGAAGCTTGCTTAAGAGATATACGTACGTGTAGATTGTTACGGGTTAAAATGTAACCCGTATTTATATGCTTTCACCAGCTAGAATGTAAATTGAATTAGTGCTAATTTTAAATCATTGAAATAACAAAACCGTAATTATTTCTCTCTTATGAACAAATCCTAAATAAAAGAAAAACTGAGCACCAATTTCAGTAACACGCTACAAATAGGAACCTAAAATGCTAACGGGCTGCAACCTGAAAAGGAACAACAAATAATTCAATTTATTGAAAAAAAAAAAGGAAATTTCCATCAGGTTAATGTCAGAAACCCACTTAACGAGCTGAATTTCTACATCCCTGGCTTTAATACGAGGCTATACGCAGTAAAAGCAACGTATGCTGTAAAAGAATTGAGGTCGACACCACCACAATTGAAGCGGTATAAAAATAAAAATTCACGACGAGGAAATGGGTTTCACAGCAGTATACTCTTCACCAAAAACTGAAATCACAGAAGGAGATCTGGAACAGCTTACTTCAAAAGGAAGTAGAATAATTGGAGAAGACCTAAACGCCAAACACCCCGCACGGGGAAGTAAAATAATAAACAAATGGGGTAAAATATTGAATAATTTCAAAAACTAATTCCTGTCAGTGAAAGTTCACGTGCCTGACGATCAAACTACAATTCTAAATCGTGAAAATCGGGATTAGTTCAATCAGGAAAATTTTTATCACCCACAGACTGAACAAATCTCTAAATGCTGCAACAATATACGCTTTAAATTTGGATCATTTTCCAGTTACAGCCGAACAGAAATTAAAATGACAAATTGAGATAGATTCATGCACACCATGGCAGATTATATACCTATGTTTGAAATTATTGCAATAGTAGATAAACTAGATATAGAAATAGATCATCTGTCGAAATCACTGAAGAAAGTGCTGTAAGAAAGATCTGTAAAAACAACACACCCAAATAGATTAAAGCTGGATAAAAAGAAAAGAGACCTATTACAACAAAAAATATATGGACATAAACTCACCTACCCCAGAACAAATGAAAACTTCGTACTTTATACAAAAGAGTAAACATAATACTAAAGGACAAAAAACCCGAAAGATGGACACGGACACTCAATAAAGCAATCGGGGACATTAACCAATTCTGTCATCTTACAAGGAGGTTCAAAAAAGACTAAAACAACAGACTAAAACAACAACAACTTTCTTTAAAACAGAAAGAAAGCAAATTTATATTCAAATATGCAGGAAAAGCAGAATAGATAGCGGACTTTCTGCAATTGCAATTAAAAACAAGCCACCATCAGAACCAGCAACAATCAAAGCAGCTGCAAGGTCAGTCCCTCAAATAACGAATTACTGACCAAAACGCAAACATCAAAGTGTCAGCTGTTCAGTGGAAGACGTGAAAAAAGTGATAAAAGGAATAAATCCCAGAAAGGCTCCAGTTCCAGGCATCATACCAACCAAAGCAATCTAGTTGCTGCCAAAAAAGCACAGCAATAGAACAAGTAACAAAGATCATAAATACCTACATACAACTGAAGTATAAATACCTTCATACAATAGAAATGGAAAGAAGCGACAGTGGAAACAATAACAAAAAAAAGGTACAGATTTCACTGATATTAAAAATTGACGGCCAATAAGCTTAAAAATCTCAATGACAAAAGTGGCGGAAACACTGTACAAAAGCACAATACAGGAAATTTTAGACGAACACAAACTTGTACCACCAAATCAATTTGGATTTAGGTCAAAGTTAGCTGCAATGCAAAAAGCTGCTGAGTTGCAAGAAGAATTGTATCAAACCAAAGCGGAAAGTGTAAAATCTATAGGAATCTTCCTGGACATTGAAGAAGCATACACTGAAGGATCTGCTACACAAAATATACAAGCTGGTCATCCCGAACGCAATGACGGCCATTGTTAAATCTTTTCTAGAAAACAGGATATTTGGAGTCTAAGAAGGGAATATAATCAGCAGAGGAAGGTTTAACGCAGGGCTCTCCACTGTCTCCCGATCTCTAGAACATGTATGTGCACGATATACTAAAATCAAGACTACGAAGCAACAATCAAATCCTGTAGTTTGCAGATGACACGGCGATAGTGAGCCACGCAATAAATTTGGGCAGTGTAAGCATAATCAAGGCAGACAGATCAACGGATCAAATATGCAAGTACTGCGACAAATGGAAGCTGAAAGTAAAAACAATCAAGGCAGAAGCAATACAATTCACTGACAGAATCTTGGTACGAATTTCGTAAATACAAAAGTAAAAGTTAAATTACTGCCACCTGTTTGATCTACAGTTTTATTTTCTATGGTGTTGAGTTCATTTTTATATGGTTTTTGGATTTTAAATTGAATTATGGAATTACGATATTTTCCAATTGGTAACCGACAAAAAGGAAAATTTTATTTTAATTTGTTTATAAGAAGAAAATTATACGTTTTGGAAAGAAAAAAAATGTACTGACAAAAAGTTTTCTCATTCCTCTCATATTACATATATAGTGGTAAATTTATTTCATTTTTAGTCTATGAATTACTTTGTTTAAAATAAAAATAACGTTTGTTTATTTTGTAATTTACTTAAACACTGTATTTTATTTGCATTAAATTTTTTAATCTGAACTTGAATGAGGAAATCGTTTATGATTTCGAAATCCGGATAGTTGTTACAATTTTGTTGAAGCTGCTACATCTTAGCTCAATAAATTTGAAATTATTTTTGGAGTCCGTATACGAAGTTTCATTTCTAAAAAGTAAAGTGCTAAAATTCAGTACAAACGCAGCCTACCTAGAATGCACTTTCGACAAGAAATTGTAATGGGAAGAGCATGTAACCGACAGAGCATTTAAAGCCAAACAAACAGCGAGGAAAATGGACAGATTAATGAACAGCAGAAACAGCTTCACCGAAAAAAAAAGGCAAAATCATAAAGTCAATTCTCATCCCGAACTAATATATGGAGGAGAACTTTGGACAAAAGCGTGAACAAAAGCCAAAGAGGAAATTAAAACTGCTCAAAACAGACTATATACAATAAAACACGATATAAAACAATAAAACAAGAGTTAAAACTGGAAAATCTACTAAGAGTGGCAGAAGAGTGCCAATAAAATATGATTAAAATTCTAAAAACTCATGAAGACAGCAAAATCAGATAAGAACAATAATTCAGAAAATAATTTTTTCTGATTTGTTAATCTCTCATATTTCTTACAAATTTTTCGAAGACGACCTGCTTAATCTAACTAATTAAACAATTAATGTAGTCCTGACAATAAACGACTATACCCATCCATATGATCATTTATAATACGCAAATATGCGGCTCTCGTATATGAACATGGAGAAACCAGTGGTGTTAGTAACGACGTGGCTCTATAGTCCGTTTCAGTCGTTTCCAAGGGACGTAGAATTATTTATACTGCTGACAGCATTAAATATCTAGGATCCAGTAACAGGAAAAGTATTTGGCACAAAAGTAATGGATAATAATTTTATGGGCATTAAGTTATAACGCACTCAAGTGGTTTCGAAGTAACCACCTCATTTTTGCTGATGAACCGCATGTCTTTCAGCGATAGTTTGTCCCATTCTCGGCGCATTGACTGCTTTAGTGAGTCCAAACTTTTGTGGCCTTTAGTACAGACTCTGGCTTCTAAAGAAGTGATGCCGAATGTGATGCCAAAGCCGAATGAGTAGCAGGAAGGCTACAACAAGGAAATAACATCAAAGGAAGGGAATATTCATCCAGCCTGTACACATTAACAGGCCGAATGAAACCAAGAAACGAACTCGTAGTCACAAAAGGTTGAAAATTTTGTACTAAAAGGAAGTTATTAAAAAAAATTAGCGATTAGTCAGTCAACGATAATTTCATTGTAACAGTGAAAGACTTAATTAATCGGAGTGCATCGATTAGTGTTAATCACATGTACCAAACGATTTGAACCTCTGTAAATTCTCAGAAATTAATGCCGTAATTGTTGGTGGATACTTGGTCACTAATGTCATATTAAGGAGCAGATATAGTTAGATGAATACCAACTTGTTAGAAATTTTGGTTATTTGACAAACTAACTCGCGTTGTTTTATTATTCCCAGAAAATTCTATTAGGTTTTGTTTACTTTATGTAAAATTTAGCTTTAGGATTGATTTTCTGAAACCAAATGCCTTCGTAAGTTAGGTCACTTTATTTAAAGTTTTTTGTCTGTTAAGGTAAGCATTGACACTGACCTATGGTTTTTGTTATATTGTTAATGAATTTTATTTTCTGCTTACTACATAGCTGTCTTAAGACAAGTATATTTTGTTTTGTCTTTTGTTCCAATAGTGAGTTATTTTAAAATCTGTTTGTTTACTAAACGCAAAACCTTGAGTCAGCTATTTTAGTTATTTGGTATGGCCTAGAAATATTGCTTCTGTCTGCTTGGTACTGTTACGTAATTGAAAAACGAGTAACTCCTTCATTTAATGATAATCTCAAATGAGGTATCTCATAAATGAGAAGCACATAAAACGACACAGAAAAGTGGCTTCGCTATAGCTGCACTGAGTGTCTCTTTAAAAAAAAGATAATCGTTATTGTAGGATTGAATATGCAGATTTTCTCAACAAATTTGTGATGAGGAAAATAAGGAAACAAATTTCTGATTAGAGGTGATTTTAATACAAAGCAGATTCACTGGCGATCCAGATCTTAAGTAATAAAATAAGTTACATTAATTTGCAAATTACTTAGATCTATTCAAATATAATGTAAAGTATTATCAGTGGGAAATCCAACGTATTGGCTCACATGATGGCCGACTACTGTTGGAGCCTTCAGCGAGACTGTCCTGGAAAACTCCATGCTAGAATGTCACTTAAAAGCAAATTTTTAAGTGATATATAATGATTGTATACTAACCTACGATTCAGTGTTGCAGTCCACATTTTAAATTCAATGGAACTAAGTGTTTCAAAACTCCATTTATTGATTAAATATTTCCAATTGCGTGCATCTTTGAGAAAACTGCGAATGTCTTGACAATTGTTTCAGGCAGGCAATCACCTTTTCTTCAGAAGAACTTGTGAAGAAGGGGTATTTGCTCCCCGAAACAAATTGCCAAGACATTCGCTGTTTCCTCATGTATGGAGGCAATTAGAAATGATTAATCAATAAAAGGAGTTTTGAAACACATAGATCCATTAAATCTAATTTGTAAAATTGTAATAAGTATTTCTATCTCGTTCGGTCAATTCACAATGTTTTGTATTTTAGGTTTATTATTTGCATTATTTTAATAAATAATTCTTTTCTTTATGGCACACTTTAGAACATTTTGTAGAACCGTAGGGTTCTGTGGAACATTGAATAACACAAGCGTAGTCTAATTGATTATAATTACATAGAAATCGTAAATAGTCAAATAAATTTGATTAATTTGAATAAATAGTAAAGTTTCTTAGATGTAGCTATATGATCAAAAACAATATTTACATGATAAATGTTTAGTATATTCTAAATATGCAAAAAGTTATTTTATAAAATTAGCTTACCTAAAATTAAGTTTTAATCCAAATAATGGCACAAATAATAATTCTTGGAAGAATTTTTAGAACATTGGAGCAGCAAACTTTTGAAACTATATATATTTTTTTCTTTATAAAATATGAAACCAACTGTAAACACTATTTATTACACACACGAATAATACAAATTACTTTCACAACAACCAACTATATACAGTGAAATGACTAGATGCCAGTGTGTTGAAGACAATTTAGAACTAAGAATAAATACATATAAAGTTTGATCAAGTCGAAAAAAAATGAGCTTCACACGTGGATTAATGAAGAAGAAAAATGGCGTAATGCGGAAGAACTTGTTATGCAGTTGCGTGCAGATAAGCGGTATTGAACGACTTATTCTACCTTCTTTGTAAAGTCAGTTGGTTCTTCAACCTTGCGTATCTTCCGAAGACGGTTGGCGAACAAGCGCTGGTATCTAGGTCAGCGGGTCATTCAAGTAAGACGGCGATGACGCTCCCCAGTAGACGCACCAACGATCGGTTTTTTTTTCTCTTTGTTTTACCATATCAGTGCTATATATCTAAGTCACACACATAACGTTTTAATATTTATAAAACCCGGAAATAGAATGGCATTTATTTTATTTGATAAGCTATTTTAGATCATTAAATTATAATATTAATATTGTTTTTCTTTTTTCGAAATGAACAAAAGTATTACATTTTTGTTAATACAACAACTCTGTCCATAACTTTATAGACAAAAAAGCGGTCTTTGGTTTCTTTGCGCCACGTTCCTTTTGAAAAGTGTATCCAAGTTTCATATTGTAACCATCTTGTTCTAAATTGGTTGAACTGAAATTATTAACGGCAGAATATTGGCCGATTTTTATGGGGTCTAGGTCTTGCCAATGAATTAAAATACAACTAATTCATAATTAGTTAGTTGTTGTTAGGGATTGTTGTCTTGTGCATTTGCTTTGATTATTTTATTTCATCATTCACCATTGCATTTTATGTTTTTTATGTTATTTTTATGTTCTGTCGTTTATGTTACTTTTCCGTCGGATATAAAATTTGAATTTGATTAATACCAGCAATATTTTGCTAACTATTGAGCATTTTGTACCATCAAGAACTGCAATTGTAAGCAAAATACGATACATTGCATACAGGATCCAGCTTGTTGTGTGCTATATTTTCGTAAGTTAAAATGGTTTCTTTACTTCAGTAGGTGACACATGCATAAGTAGGCGACACTTACCTATGCACACAATTATATTTATACAAACCATAAAGTAAGGAAAGAAAAGAGAGAAAAAAAATAAGACAACAATAATTAATCCTGAAAATCAGATAAACCAAAATTTTAAATTCGAATATTACTAGTGCTAATGAAAGATCCTCGGGGAGGACACAAAGCAATGAATATATCTGAAAAGGGGAGCTAAACTCCAATCGATTAGCCGAGAAATCAATACTGCAATATTATTCCTATTATTACCACAACATTCAAAAAACAAATGGTTCACATCCTCATAATAAGCGACAAAAAAAGTGAGAGCGGCGATAGAGAAAATGAGAATGATATGGGAGAGGACGTTCGAACAATCAGTGAAAATCAAAAATAGGATAATGAAGGTATGTGTGAAGGGCATTGTAATGTATGGAGCAGAAGTATGGGCTATTGAAGAAACGGAGATGATGGAGAAGGTACAGGTAAGTTGTATGAGAAGAATGTTAGGATTAGATAGGAATACTGTAAGAAGATAGGAATACTGAGGAATACTGTGTTCTGTAAGAAGTAAGTATATTTAAAATATGGATTATCGGTGTGAAAAAGATGACGAAATTTGAGCGGAAAGTCCTCAGTGATGATAGGAACAGATTATGTAAAGAAGTGTCCGTAGATCGAATGATGAAAGTAAGAAAGGAAGAATGTGTGAATGAATGAATTAAGAGCAGATAGTTTGTGAATGAGAGGATTGGACAGTCTACAAGTACGTGGTTGGAGAAGATGTTGATAGGTGTGGAAGGAGTGAGTGAGAGTGTAGAAAGAATGAAGGATGTAGGAACGCAAGAACGGGAAGGCAAAATTGGGAGTAGCAGGTATAATAATAGATGTAGATGGATAATGAAAGAAGATGTAATGTGTGAGTATTTGCTATCAGATTTAAGTATGTGCGATAAAAATTGATTACGTGGTTTACGTGTGGGAATGAAGAGGTAGTAAATAAATTTTGGGTGAATGAACAAGGAAGAGTGTGTAGAATATGTGGTAGGGATCAGGAAAAGTGGAGCCACTGGGAAGAGGAATGTGATGGGATAGGATGGTTGGAGAGAGAAAGGCAATGAATTTGTTGATAACTGGAGAATAAGCTTAGGGATGGAGGGACAGGGTATAGAATTAATGAAGAGAATTTTGGAGAAAATAAACAAGAGAATGTAAAAGGAAGAAGTTGTTGGGGAATGAGAAGAGTGTAATGAAGTAATTAAAAGCCTTGCCTTTTGCCGATGTCCTTTAATAATAATCTATTATGTTAATTTGTACTGTATGATGTTTATTTGGTTCTTGTTTTGTATTATGTTTGGTTTTTGTAGTTCATGCCAATGAAGGTTTTATCTATCTATATTACTGACACATGCTTTGCTTGGACCATCTAATAAGAATATTTTGACTTATTTTAGAAACACTTTTGGCTAAAATTTTGCATTATTATTATTAATATATTTCTTTTAAAGTCGATCTATTTCCGCCAACATGGCCTATCATCGACTTATAACGACTATAGATATTACTAAATAAGACTGTTGATCATTAAAAAAAAATGAAGGAAAGAAAAAAGAGAAAAAAAGAAAACAACAAAAATTAATCCTAAATCATTGGTACACCAAAAATTTAAATTCGAATATTCCTGCTGCTAATGAAAGATCTTCGGGGAGGACTCAAATCAACTAATCTATCTGAAAAGGGGAGCTAAATCCCAATCGATTAACAGAAAAATAAATACGGCAACATTATTCCTATTACTACTACACTCAAAAAACAAATGGTTCGCATCCTCATAATAAACATAAGAACAAAAAGTATCGTCCTTAGACCAATTCTAAAGAGATGAGCCGGGAAGTGACCATGTCCGTTTCTGAGTCTACAAATCAACAGAATCAGCTCTCTATTTGAAATACCTAGTGACATAAACCACGGAGATCTCTGTATAACTGGATTAGTTCTACAAAGTTTACAGCGATGCGACAAGTTGCGACCTCTGGTTTCGAGCAGGATTTTTATAAATTGCTCAACAACGTCCTATATAGTAAGTCCATTGAGAATGTAGAGAAGCGTCGGGATTTCCAGCTGATAACATCATGGGAGGACGAAAGAAGTCGTATAGGAACTCGTAGCTGGATTGCAAAGTTGAATTTCCCTGATATCTCCATCTTTTAGGAGAACTTTTCAGCTATCCATATGCAACATCTCAAACTGATGTGCGATAAACCAATCTATGTTGCATTTGATGTACTTTACTTATCGAAATGCCTCATGTATGACTTTTTTTATAATTATTTAAAGCCGACATATGGTTCAGATGTTAAATTATGAAATATGGATACCGATTTCTTTACCCTCAATATAGCCACGAACAATTTATATAACGATATGAGATTACATTTGAAAAGATTTGATACATCTAATTTTTCCATATTTAATGCCTATCAGATTTCGCTTCAAAATAAAGCAACCCCTGTACGTATGGAAGATGAATGTGGCGGTAAGCATTTATATGAATCCATTGGACTGAGACCGAAGATGTATTGTCAGGTTTCAGAGACATCTTTGACTAAACGTGTTAAAGGTATCAAGAAATCGGTAGTAGAAAAGACGAAATCGCCTGATGATTTCCGAAGATGTTTTTTCGACGATACGCTTCTCCGACGATCATTTCCACCCAGAATCAAAATAAATTAGCCCTGTGCCCTTTTGATGACAAACACTATATTTGCCAGGATGGTGTAACCATCTTGGCATGGGGCCATTATTTCGTACCTTCCCTTGCGCTCAAGGGGAACGTGTATTTATAGTTAACTTTCAAAATTTCTATTTAAGCATTTCAAAAAGTTTTAATTCATTTGACGGTTTTAGTAGTGTAGAAAAAAATGTTATATAAATGTAAAGATTCTTTTACATTATAATTAAATAGTAATCATATTTTTTTATCGGATATTTACAATTTCAAATATTTTATATTATTTGTTGTATACACCATTAAATTTGGTAATTTACGTATATTCATGCTAATCATTATTTTTCGATTATAGTACTTGGTGTTGAAAGATTTAACAAATCGTAGTGTTCCATTTCATTATCCTATATTTGAGATTTTTAAATATTCTTTAAATTGTCAATTGCATTAAATTTCTATTATTTGCTGCATTCATTATTATATTTGAAAAGAAATTTTATGCATAATCATTTTATGTTTAATTAATGTTTTATTACATTAAAAAAATTATTACATATATTCAAATCTCAAACTTTAATTACAATTAAACGGTAAATTGCTTACATAAAAAAAGATGAATAAATCATATGAAAATTCGTATGAATATGATTATAGCATTTATAGCAGATATGATGGGATGAGATATTTAGAATCACAAGAGAGTGTGATTAACGGATGGGCATCACAACCAAAGACTAATTTGAATGGTGGATAATTGAAAGTACATTGGAGACTGCCAAAATAGACGAGAATAAATTTGGTGAAGAAAATAGCGAATCTTATAACCATAAAATAACCGAATATAATTCGTGGCTAATGAAGTAACATCATATTTTGAGGAATATTCAAACTTATAAAACATCTTTTAAGCTTTGACTATGCAGGGTTGGTTTTCCCAAAAATCTGATTAAATTAACTTTTTGGACATGGCAAATGATCATAGAGGACTTCAACCACCCCTTTTGTCATGATCGTAAACATGGTTTTAATAATTCTGGAACTCAATCTAAAATACAGATTTTGGATATAAACGGGTTGGCTTCGTTTATTTCTAGTAAACGCAATATTTGTCATTTTTGTACACAAACACTTCACTGTAGAGGAAGCATATTGATTTCTTCTATACATCCACGCTCTATTTCCTGCACTATTTTCTCCTTTTTATATTTTCGAATAAAATATGAATAAAGTTTTTGGAACCTTTGCGTTGTTCCTCTATTTACTCCTGAACAAGCCTATCAAGTATTTAGCGTCAGAACTTGACATCACCCCACACCCCTCCCACACCATCTCCAGGCATTTTCTTCAAATTATTTCTTTATCATGAAATTATTATCAGTTATAAAAAGGCTTGATACAAAGAAGAAAATTTATCTTCATGAACTGATCATCAGTAGTGAAATATATATAGTGACATAATTGAAAAGAACTGTATGATAAACATGCAATGTTTTCTTGGATCCGAATTCGTACCGGAAGAGTGAAGTCTAATGAATCTAAATTATTCGAGTATTAGACACTATAACTTCATACAAGCATTACATCAGCTGAGAAGTGATTTGAAATTAATAAAGCAATATTTAACAAATTCCATTGCTGTAAGTGTTAAAAAACCTAGAATAAATAAAATATAACATGTGGATAAGTTAGGAAAAAAAGAACAACTGGTAGCATTTTGGAAAATTTTTGTAGCACATCTTATTTTTCCGACATTAAGGTTGTCCACCTTCCACAAATGTGTGTTTTTAAATATTTTACATTTATATCTTTGTTTCCTTACTTTTAAATACTTATAAATTTGAAATAAAATTTGTACTTCTTTACTGAATTTTTTATTTATTTTACAACCGGTTTCGCACACCACGTCTTCAGGTAGGAATTAAAATGATTCTATTCTGTTTCTATTTTCATTATGTGAATCTGTTTAATATTGTATTATTTGTGGATGTTGGATGATAATGTACACAAACAAAAACATAATTAAATAGAGTCACACAATGAAAGTAGAAACAAAATAAAATAATTTTTATTTCTATCTCAAGATGCGCAATACGGAACAGG
The DNA here is from genome assembly GCA_009867245.2 of Adranes taylori. Taxonomy (NCBI): domain Eukaryota; kingdom Metazoa; phylum Arthropoda; class Insecta; order Coleoptera; family Staphylinidae; genus Adranes; species Adranes taylori. The sequence goes on from WYDF02233312.1 coordinate 19,827, forward strand.
TAGTAAAATAAATAAAAAATTCAGTAAGAAAGTACAAATTTTATTTCAAATTTATAAATTAAACCTTACTATGGATCAGCCATGAACAATAATTTGTTAAATACTTGGTGTTATTTCAACTATTTTAAACAAAATGATACTTTTTACAGATTTGCTGAGCTACCAGATGATATAATAAATGAAATTAACGACACAACTGTGAAAACAACAGCATTCATTTATCTTGATGAAAAGCCTTTGTCAAACGGGCATACATTTCAAAGCAAAAGAGGACTTAAATACATCTATTTAAGACGCCATTTAGCTTCAAATCGATCATGTCACTTGGGTCAGATATGTTGCATAGAGAGGGGTATATTGATTCGGTGCAGAGGGTACTGTTTAAAAATTGACCTTTGTGGAAGGTTTACAATCATCTGGTTTTAACGCAAATGAGGACTTAATTACATTTAGTTTTCATTTCCCTATCCTATTTGAAGTAAATATTTGTTTGACTAAAATCGGATTAGCAGTTATACTGATACAATTCATCTGATACAATCTGAATTAATATGATACAATTAATTAATATTGTAAAAATTAATACTTTAAACCATCTGGATTTAGTCAATTGAGTACTTAATTGCATCTAATTAAGACACCATTTAGCTTGAAATCGATAATGCTACTTGGGCCAGATATGCTGTATAGACACTGACTCGGTGCACTCTGAATTTTCTAGACGCAGCATCTACTCTATGTAGCATTTACATATTTCCACCTGGTCTAATTGTGTAAAGAGCACCCGAGACCGTACCCGAAAACCACCGATTATAAATTACGTCTGCTGCTCACCACAACACCACACCACCACCACTCCACAACACGACCACACTACCACCACCACACCACTACCATAACTCCACCACATCTAGCACGACACCAATAATATTGGTCAATTAAATAATAGTAAATAATCCTATCAAACAAATTAGCTAATAAAGAAAATCATTAAATTTATAAAAATTTAATTATTTAAAGGTCAGTTTGCTTCCTTACTACTGTGGGCGAGTACAATATAAACCCGCAGACCGATAATGAACCCGTAAATAGAGTTTTAGGGAAGGTCACAACATTAATTTGAATAATTTTGGTGGTGGATTATCTAAATTTGAT
>WYDF02233423.1:0-20980 GCA_009867245.2 Adranes taylori
TCTTTTTTCCTATAAATTAATATATTTAACTTGTTAGCAATTTTATTAAATTATTATTGTGAATTTGTGAATTCAAGATTAACTGTATTTATTACACTTACCGTGTAATCACCGTGTAGGTGTAATTAATTAATTTGTAAAAAATAAACCCTAAACCTAAAGTAATAAAAAAAATTGTAACTGGTCTAGTTAGTGCGCCCGTATAATTCTGCGCCTGAGGCCGAAGCCCCGCTCGCCCCACCGTAGTTCCGGCAGTGTTGCTATTCCGCTCAAGTCTCGGTGACATCGCATAAACTACAGTTTTAGTCTCACCTCAAATGAGCAATTAAAGAACAAGGGGCGTGAGCTGCTGTCTCACTGTCAATTAACTTCAGAGAACGTGATAGTTATATGTGCTGTGAAAAACTACTTCCACTAATAAATTTACTTATTCCGTTCGTTCCACTAACACATTTTGTTCCAGAATTAAGGATTGAAGACCATTTTGTTTGTGAAGATTCACTGGTACGGCTTACAAATATATTCTGTCTCAATTAACTGGAGCAAATCTATGTATCTCAAACGACACATATATTTGCTCCAGTTAATTGAGTCAGATAAAATTGTTCCTTAATATTGTTCCAAGTTGCAACCAAAATGAAAGTACATATAGTAGTTATCTATAATATTGTCCATATGTATTTTATTAAACTACCCTCGTATAAACATATGATTGATATGTTATAAGCAATGTGGATATCCTTAATAAGACCAAAAATGGTATGAAAAATATCAAGCCTTGCTTGTAACTTATTTGCTGTCTTTGTCTTTCACTGCGACGATGTTGCATTATAAATGCAGATGTAATAAATATATAAGAAACATGTCTAGTGCGCGTTTACCGTAAAAGGCACATGACACAATATTTAGATTTATGACCGTACATACAATCATATATGCAATACTGTTTGACCACATTATGATATTATCATTATTGCTACGTAATTTAATTTATTTAATAAATAAACAAATATTTCATTTTATTGTATAAATAAAGATGCGCTTTCAAAAATCAGTTTATTATTTTATACACCTGTTATATAATTGTCGTATATAATAATATACCATGTATAAACATTTCAATTATAAGTAACCACTGCGATCAAAAAAGAAAAATTCATAGACTGGATCGTCCACCCATCAATCAGTTAGATGTCATTTTTAGAATAGCCAGTGGCGAATTTGGAGGAATTCGGGTCCACTATATATGTGATTAGGATGAGCCTGTCTCGAAATTAAAATTATATTTGCTGTTATAATTTGTCCCGTGCCTAGTATCATGAACCTATTCTAAATATTGACCCTCGCTATAACTACAAAACTATTTAAGCAAGGCCTCTCGTGTTGGGTATTGTTTTAAATATGCATGAATATATCAGATATTACAAACTTTTATAATTCCCAGGGACCCAAACTGTTATTTTTTCGCTCCGGTTCGGCGAAGAAAAAATATATCTGTTCAGTTCCAGTTTTTGCTTCAGCCGTATCAACATATAACTTAATGTATATACGCCCACACCGGCAATACCTCTCTTTATAGTTGCACGGCTTTTCGCTCTAACTTAGGTGATCACATATATAATTATCATTTTAAATGTAAAAGGAGAATATTTCTTATTGAGGCTCTAGATAAATTTTACAGGTTCATACAGTTTTTGTATATAAAAAAAGTAATGCAATACGCACTAATCGTAATGCAATACGCACTAATGAATGTATTTTAAAACACGACTAAATACGAAGATTTAACACAATTTTCGAAATAAATTTGCACAATTTGTAAGGGTTGTTCTGACGTAAGTCTATTCATAGTGAAATGGCAAAACACACTGAATACAAAACACCTGTCAGCTGTCAAATCGAATGCGTCTTCCCTTTCCCTGTAGAACAAAAGAAGACGCAGAGCGTACTACAAAAACTGCATGTCAACTTAACTAGGAAATGTCTCTATGTATCACTGCTGCAATAAAGCACTGACAGGATTGCTTCCCATTCACTTATTTGTAAAAAAGGAGGCTTTAAATCAGGCCACGGTTATCGCTAAGACGACTCGAATGAAACCTAGTAATCTTACAGGGCATTTAAAAATCCTCAAAGGGCCTCGGATGGCATCACTCACCGCCTACATGTGGAATGATATACCCCTAAATTTCAACTTAGAACAACCATTTGTAGTTACCACCAGAGATATCTGGGACAATAGACTTTCAAATGGTTCTAAATTGGAGCAGGGGCTGGAGTGTACGGGCCTAAGCGTAGAACAGTGATCTCATTGAATGCACACACCTCTATCCTACAGGCTGTAAGATTAGCCATTGATAACTGTGCTCTAGAAATCATGCAAAAAGGCATGCCAGGAACCAATATCAAAATACACACTGATAGTCAAGCAACTCAGAAGGCATTAAAGCAAAAATTTGCGAGTCGAAGCTACTGCCAGACTACCTGACACATCAGAAAAACTTGCCAACCAACCATTTAAAGCTATGGTGGGTACCAACACATACATGGATTGAGGGTAATGCAATAGCTGACAAGCTAGCCAGGCAAGCTGCAACGATCAACGTAATAGGCCCCGTAATATGGTCTAACTAAAATATCCAGGAAGAAGATATTAAGACAACGGGAATATGAATCCAGAATCAAATACTGGAACAAGTCCCGGGTCAGGAACATCCAAAAACCTTTATGGACCTGACATCTGATGTAAGCACAAGAATATTCAGTCTCAATAAACAGGAACTTTCCATATATAAACAGGCGTTTTGCGGGGCATTGCCCTGTAAATTACCATATGCATAAAATTGGCAAGATTGAGAACATATTGGCACATTTTGTGTGAATGTCCAGTAGCATCGAACTGCACACTTAGATATTTCGGAGGTATGACAGTAAATACCGCAAACGTCGGTGAACAGTATCCGAAAACAGTCTTAAGGTTTATTAAAGAACTGAGAATGTTTTAAACGACATGAAGGGGTATGTTATCGAAGTGGCCGAGGTGACGTGGCCTTTGTAGTAATAATAATAACACAGGGTGGTTATGAAGGTCAGCTAATAACTGCTGGGCCACTATAGAGTACCCACGCATCGCTCAGAGGAGGAAAACGATCTCATACCCCCAATAGTCTGTTGACAAAAGGGAGCAATTTTCTTTGCCGGAGACTGCCTAGCCCCTAAATTGTGAAATACCCTCGGGTCTGTGGGCAGCGGTACAATATCTCCCGCCGATAAAATTTCACAGGTTTCTTCCGGGTTAACTCCCCTGAAGAAACTACGCACTTAGTGCCGAAAAATAAAAGAGAATAAGTGAATCCAGTTCCTCAGTTGCCTGTAACTCGAGATGCAGTTTCTCTAACGAGAGAGGAACTGAGTCCAACGCCGGGACCGAGCACCTGGAGTGGACAGAGATGTTGCGCCAGGATTTAATGCGCTCCTATGAATTGAGCGAACCCGCTAAGAGAGGCTACATGAACAGGATGCATACCATCTGGCTGGATATTCATCCTGAACACTCAAATATGTCCAAACAACATCTTCGGGACTACATATCCTACCTTAAAAGGGAGCACTATCAGCTGTTCCGGGAAGATAATGATGAAGATGTAAATGACTCAAGCAAGATCTGCGCAGAACCGGCCACTACATATAATGATGCGCAAGGTGTCCACTGAGAATTTAAAGAGAACACCATCATTTTTCTAAATTCTTGCCAAAATCAAAAGATATTACCAGGGTTAACCGTGTGTTAGAATAGAGAATCCATCCTAATTCCGACTTATTAAGCATAAATCAAAATGTGTACGAGGCCACTTTAGAATTAGTTTGGGAATGGAAGCGTCCATTCCGAAACTATTGGGATACAAAGTGGCCCAAATTTGCAGAAATTGTTAAAAATAGGAAGAAGCTGGAGGGACAAATTAAAGCAAAGCGACAGGAGATTTCAAGACTACAAAGTGTGGTGGATTATATAACTAGTGGGAGAAAATACACTCCAAAAATTAGAAAGATTATAAAAAAGATCCGATCTTCAAACCACACACTCAATAAAGTTATTTTAGTAACTATTAAACAAAAGCACATTTACAAACGAGTGCTATAGCAAGTCAAAAGAAAACTCTGTCGAAAAATAAGATTCATTAGTAACAACTTTATCTTCCGTCATAATCCCTTCAAGCTATTCAGAACCAAGAGATGGGAAGTCCAAGAAGCCCACCCTCGTCACGAGAGGTTAAAGCTTTCTGGAGAGGTCTGAATGAACAAACTGTACCATGTCATGTGGAGACTCCGGCAATGATGTTATTTAATTCCTTTTGTGAACGTCACGCCCAAAATCAGGATACTTCTCCGCCTATAACAGTTGATGGGATACAGAGAGCTTTGAAAGGCAATAAGAACTTCGCCGCGTCTGGACCAGCCACTATTACAAATTTTACAAAATTTTGGATGTAGAAAGGGTAGATATTCAGCTTGCCGAGGGATCAAGCTTCTCACACCTCAAGGTTGATGAGACATACCTGTATGCATATACGTGATGCAGTCAATATCAAAAAAACTTCAGCAGCAAGTACAAAAACACTATCAATAAAATTTGGCGGTCCGAATTAAGTTGTCACAAATATGCTTGCTGTTCCGATACTATTATATAGTTTAGGTATTATAAAATAGCGGCAAGACGAGCTTAAAATCCTTGACCGATCTACAAGTGATACATATCAATCGCAGCACCCATCCTAGGTCTTCCGTACCTCGTAGGTCTTCCGCGAAATGAAGGTGGCCGAGGTCTTCTGAGTATTGAGTCATTGCATGGCCCTATAGGAACAGGTTATCAACAACTTGGTGACCCTCTTATGAAATTTGTGCACGAGCACGAATTAGCGGTTGTTGGATCATTTTTATATAAGACTGCAAGAAAGGCGTCCTAATCCCTTGGACTATCGTTCTCGGCAGATATGCTGGCCAATGGTGGTGAAGCATTGAACGTGATGGAGTTAGATATCGAGGGTGCCAAAAAGGTAGTTCGATAATCAGAATTGGCAATATTTAAAGAACTCCATCGGTCTAAATCTCCGCATGGCCAATTTTATAACGGCATTGCCAAGTTAGAGTTGTCAACACATTTAACATTTGGCTTTTTAAGATCTGCTGGCCTGCGATCTGAGACAGAGGGATATATTTTTGCATGTCAAGATGGTGTCATAAATACACTTATTGGATTTAAGAGCAATGCACAACAAATAGGTACATAGCCTAAGAAAGTTCTTCTATCAGAAATCAGAAACGTCCGTTCTGCATGCGGCAATTGTCAATGCTGATATAGAAATGTGCAGCAGGAACTACGAAGCAGAGTAAACATCCATGGTCGAAAAATTGCTACTATGGAGAGAAAAACCTCTCCACGATAGATACCCTGAGAAAACTACACAAGAGTATGTCGACACACCTATGTCGTACATGTGGTTGAGAAAGGGATATCTATTTCCGGAGACAGAAGTATTTATAGTCGCAATTCAAGACCAAGTAATAAATAAGCACAGGTACAAATAGATATTTGTCGAAAATGTATGAAAACCGTGGAAAACAGCGTAATCGCTCAAACGGAATACAGAAAACGACATGACGCAGTAGCAAAAATAACATATAGAAAACTCCTGACACTCCACTAATTGACCACAGAAAAACAAGTATACTACAAGTATAACCCAGAACCAGTTATTGAAAACGAAACTCATAAAATCTACTGGGATCGGTCAATTCTCACCGATAAGCATACAGACCATAACAGGCCGCATATAGTTCTAGTAGAAAAGACAAAAAATTACATACATTTCTAATAGGCATAGCTATACCCAATATCAACAATACGAAGCAAATCTACAGTACCAAGATATTAAAATATACAGAACATGCAATAGAACAATAGCACCAGGAAACTGTTATGATAGTCCCGATAATCCAATCATCAACCGCTCTCATCAGAAAAACACTACAGCGTTGAAAATACTCAATCTACCAGAAAAAAAATATATACATCGGGCTCCAAAAGCATTCATATTAGAAACTCAATCGTCAGAAAATTTCTTAATGTCACGAGTTAGTCAATTCTTGCTCCCCAAGCCGATTGTCGAACTAAACCCGGTATTCACCTTGATAAACCTATGAAAATAGCAATAATAATACCTCACATTAGTGTTAATTACCAACGATGTCTTATTTCCAAAGTAAGCTCAGAACGATTTAGACATATTTAGCAGATAAAAATATTATTTATCTGCAAAAAGTATCGGTTCGGTTCCGATTTTCGTTCCGGCAAAAATTACAGTTTTTGCGGTTTTCGGTTCAGGTCCCTGCTTAAAGTCCACTAGACTTCTCAAGTAGTCCTTATAAAGTTCTCAGAATTATATACGATTCTCAAATTTTATTTCCCTTACTTTATTAGAAAGTTTTAGAGATATCGCAATATGGTGCTTTATAACACGTATTGGAATGAGGAACATACATATCGATTATGCGAAAAGAGGTTTCCATGTATAATAAAAATAAAGAAACAGTAAATATTGTCTACAGAGTTGTTTTTTGCAGCGTTGTAATAAAATTATTCTTCAATGGCAAGTTCATCGAACTTATAACTAATGGATACATAATATAGTAAAAATAATGGTTAGAACTGTAACTAATCTATTATTCCACATTTATACTAACTAGTTTGTATATTGTTATTTCATAGTATCAGTGGTTTGTTTCGATCATAAGTATATATTCGACAATACTACAATTAGTCATTGTTCCTGAATTTATGTTTCGTATTGTTATAAACCAAACAAACCCAAATATTGTTAACAACAATGTGATTACTTTTAAATAACATTTAAAAATTAATCGTTCACATTTCATGAAGAAAACTCAATGGTAAAAAAAAGCAATTTTCGTCTTTCGTGATAAGTGACTATATAGTATGTTATATTAATCGGAATGCGTATTACAGAATTTAATGTACTATTTGCCAAATTTTTTTTTTCGTTATTTACTTGTTTTCTTAATTTATAACGCTTTGTTTCTTGTTGTGCAGACTGTATTTAGGTTCCATGCTCTGTGCCGACTCTTGCAAATTGGAAATAAGAGGGCGAATTGAAATTACACGCTCGGCCATCATAAAGCTAACAAAAATATGGTCGAAATATCACTAGGAAAACAAAAACAAGTCTTGTAAGCGTCCTAGTTTTTCAGGTTGTTTTGTACTCTTCAGAGATCTGGGTAATCCGATCCAACGACAGAAGAATAGATGAGTTTGAAATATGGGTCTATCGCAGGATGTTGCGAGTTTCCTGGATGGCTAGAAGAACAAATGTCTCCATCTTAAATGAAGTCAAACACGTACAAAGATTGTCATCGATAACATATGGACGAATTTTGAAATATTTCGGACACATCTCTCGACATGACAGCATGGAAAAACTTGTTGTTCAGGGAAGACCGGAAGAGGAAAGAAAACGGGGCCGATTCTCAACTCGGTATTTCGAAACTGAGAGAAACAAGTTTCAAGCAGTGCGCCAAGCAAATGATTAACAGACACAAAGATACCCATATGCCACAAACCATTTTACCCCTTTCTCTTCCTAGGCATCAATCTTGATCTCAAATGCAATCACCAATATCTATCAAAATCTCACATAAAGAAATTCCTTATTGAAACAAAGTCTTTGACAAGCTAGAAGAGAAAAATTTGAAAAATGTCCATTAGAAAATATTAATAAGAAGAAATCGCATGTTTCTGTTTCATAGCCATATAATTGCCCGAATTATGTAGGTACTTTTAAATTTAAAGAAAACCATGCAAAGGAATTTTTTTTGTGTTTGATTTAATTTCTTAAAACTAAAAAATACTGTAAAACTGAATCATTTCTATTTCTAGTTAAAAATGTGCGCAAGGTACTTATGGAAAGAAATTTTCTATTTCTTGCTTATATTAGTTTAAATAATCGTTTATATAAAAGAAAAGCTTGAAACAATTACAAGTGAAAATCATTAAGCAATTAATGGACATAACAGCCAAAATTTTTTTTAAATTGAATGTTGGGAATATCTGTTCTGAGACATAAATCTATTTTTAAATTCTTAATGTAAACAAATTAAAATTAACGGAAGGTTTTATCTGGTTGGCCAAACGCCAAAAGCATTGACGCGACACAAAAATATGTTTATATTATTAGTTAGAAGCACGAAATACCCTACAAATGTTTATACACATGGCATATCTTATTGTTTTAAATACATACAATATTTTTTATGCATTCTTAGGTTATTTTAATTAATTATTAATTAAAAACCTTTAGCTCCTTAATTATGTAAATACAGTGCATAGCGCATAGAATGAATAGTAAATGGCTCAGGTAAAAATATTACGTTGTAGCAGAATTTATCCAATAATTGATAGTAAGAAAGATACAGAGATAGATAATTATCTATACAGAGTGTTAACATTAAGATTTTATTACTAATTTTTCTCCATAATTTGAAAAGTTTTTAAAGCAGGGTAATAGGATTCTTGCGATTGAGCATAACGTTTTGTTCACTAGGTTTTACGCCTTACGCGTCTTACCTGTTTACCGTAAATAAAAAATAAGAGAGATTAAGTGAGAGGTATTAGTAGTAGTTTTGAATTTAAACAAATACAGTATTTATTAATCTTTGTAAATCGTGGACTATTCAGTAAGCTTTATATTTGAAGTGTAAAACTTATTTATTAAGTATTAATTAAATTAACTAACAGAAAAAATGTCAAAGTCGAATTACTAATAGAAATTATTTTAATGTACAAAAGATATTTTATGACTTTGTTTAAATATATTATTTGAGGCAATTTAAAGGACTATCTGCCCTGAAATAAACGAGCTTTCAAAATACATTACAATAAAAATTACATAATTTAATCTATCAAAATAATCCTTAAAATCAGGCACTTTATTTAATTTTTTTAATATTTTATTAGTAAAAAAAAATCCTCAAGCAGCCAATAATGTGCTCCATTCAAAAAATCTATATAAAAAATCAACTATTTTGTTTTCAACTGAAGAAAGATTGAAATTGGTAACCCTAATTAATACATTATAACAACATTCAAATGACATTTGTTTGTTTACATGCTGTTTTTTAAAAGCTTTTCCATTTAATGTGTGTAGCTTTCCAATAGACTACTATTTCAAATAAGGAAGTACAAATAATAAATTAAACAAACTATAAACATGTTAACCATTCTAAAATAGTAAGTTAATATGTACGTACCCTCTTAAGTTGTGTATTCATTATATTATGTAACTCATTTCTTATTATCGAAAACTTCATCAATGTATCCGAACTAAATATGGAAAAACCAAAAGCGAAACCAGGATAATCGGCACATTTCCTCCGATTTCTTCGAGTTTCTCTTTGTGCTACAATCTCAGCACTTTCAGATGTACAACGTAAACTTAACAACTCTTTCATTTCGGGGTCATCATCTTCATTATCACTTAAACCATCAGCTGCCGATCTAAATACTTCACACATATCAAATTTTATTTCATTTCTCTTTTGTTTTTCGGCCTCTTCAACATTCTTTATTTCATAATCAGTACGCTTCAATAACTTATTAGCTGCATTTTTAGTTGCCTTTAATATGATTTCATCTGCTTTGTTACTATTAACATTTAAATCATTATGATTTTTTACATCACATTGTTTACTTAACAACGAATTACTACAAGAGGCACCAGTTGTAATCACAGATTCACTTACTTTATTATTATTTTGATTATTTGTTATTGTTTTGATTGCTCTATCAGCTGTTGTACTTGTTGAGGTTATACTTGTTTTACTAAGGAGATTTTTCGAAGGCAACCGGGTGCCTTGATTACGTGGATGATGTTGATGTCCCCTTTTCTTTCTGATTACTGCGGCACCCGGGCCTGTTCTTTGGGACATAATTTAAATGTCCTCACTGAAGACTTACAGCCACTTTCGGCTCACTTTTCGCCATCTTGAAAACTAATGACAGATCGGCGCTGCTTGCACGTGGCGAAAGTATAAATTATTAATACACACAAGCGCAGTTGCCAAATGTAAACACGAAGATAATTATTATAGATATAAGCGTAGATATCGTGAACATATGCGATGTAATTATTCCAAAAAAATATTTAATAAAGTTAGAATATTATCCTAAATTTTGTATTTAATATTTAAGAATAGATGGATACGGCTGTAGAGATATGCAATAAAACGCATAGAAAATAAATCCAGGCTATATTATAACAAACGCTATAATATGGCTTATATTTTGGTCATAGGTTCTGTACGTATATTGATCCATCATATTAAGTTTTTTGTTAATCAACGCACATCTTCACGATTTGTGAAGATGTGCATTTGAAAAATACTTAATTTCAAATATATAATTTAAATATTAATTTTCATAAGTATTATTTTCCTCATAATTTGATAAAAATACATAAGTTATAGAAATTTATAATAAATAAGATTTCATCTAAAAAATGTGTGGTATTCCGTATTATACTCAAACAAAAACCTAATTTTAATATTGCATGTTCAACTATTTATTGTTTTGAACTTCAAAAGAAAAGTTGGCTAAAAAATTAGTAGATGTAATTTTGTATAGTTTTGGATTTTATGTAATTTTTAAAGCAGTTAAAATCAGGCTTCGTAAAAGTATGTGCAGACTACAACTAATACACTTAGTTAAAACAAACCTTTACAAACATTAATGATTATTCAGGTGTGTTATATATCTATTTAAGTTATATGGATTTTTCTAATTAGTATAGGTTTTTGTTGTCTGCCAACTAATTTCTACCATTGCAAGTTCAGTTGGAAGATTAAAAGTGTTTTGATATCTAATTAATGTAATTTTTTTCATAAATAATATTATAATAATTAAATAAAACTTTATTAGCATAAATCCCTCATATACAGTAATGGTAATTCATAATCCATTCAATTTCCAAATACAATGAAACAATAATCAGCCATATGCCCTTAAAAAAAACTAAAAGAAAAGCACCTCAGTGAAATGATATACGATCGTTTTTTTCCTTTCTGTCCCTTTTTTCCGTGTTTTATTCCTGGACCATTCTTCCCTCGATATTTATCCTTTTTATTCCCCTATTTGTACTTTGGTCTTCTCTTTATCTCCTCCACTCTCCTCTCCATTATTTTAATTCCTTTTCCTCCCTGCTTCATACACACTCTCCATTTTTTCTGCTTCCTTCCTTTGCTCATCCGTCCATCCAAACATTTCACATTCATCCACTCAATGCTACCATGTTTCCTCCATTTCTCTACAAACCCTACAACATCTTTCTCTCTCTTTAATTCAAAATCTATTCCCTGGTTCCATACTCCCACACTTGATCCTTGTAATCATCTTCTTCTCTTTCATACTCCTACTCCTCCGAAAATATTCTCGCCTCACCTCCTACACGTCTATTTCCTTGTACTTCCTATTAAACCGGTCTTCTCCTTCCTATCCCGCATTTTCAACCCATAATTTTCATATATTTTAGTAACGGACACGTTTTAAATGATCAATAAATACCGATTTGTCGGTGTTTAATCTTATATTTATGGATTATAAAAACTTTTAAAATTTAAAGTGATTGAAAAATTAAAAAAGCGAAGTGTTTGCCTTTTAGTTTCATAGCATTTTTATTTTTAAGATTAGAATTCAATTGACGAAAAGATGACTTCGTATGCAAGAATTTCGTGCGTGAAAAAATAATAATTGCTAATCCGCTTGATAGCACATACGTCATTTAGAATTTTGAGTCTTACATTACTAATGATTAACAATGGTATGATAAGATTTTTAATACAATTTGAAACTCCTTTTTATATCAATCCTTTATATACTAGCGAAAAACATTATAAAACAGAAAGTCTAAGATTGTACACAATAATCTAAAGAATGTCAATTTATATCTTGTTAATTTATTTAAATAAGAATTAATAATAGTATTATTAGAGTTATTTTATTATTAAATTATTTTATTTTCATGCATTTGTATTTATCGTACAAAAACAATATTTATCACAGATCGGGCAATGTTGTGTATAGTAGAATGATAATTAATAATAGATGCATAATGTAGGCAACCAACGTTTCGATGATTTCTATTTTAAAACTAATTTTAAATAAAATTCGAATAAGATTTTATATAATTCCAGATGCCTTTAAGTCGTTTATTTAATTAATAAAGTATGTAACGGTTTAATCTTTGTTTACCGAAAGAAAATGTTACTAAATAATCGCTAATAAAGTATTACGCAAGCAACACAAGCGAACTCATTTTTTTTGCATACGTTAATATAGGCGAGCCATATTAGGCAACTAGTATCAAATAGCCATAGCCACACACGTAGGGCTAAAAATAAATCTCTGCTGCGTGTTTAACGTTTTAAAGCTATGTTCCAATAAATACACTACTCGACGATTTTAAGCAGTAATTTTGGTATTTATATCTTAATGTTATTGGGTTTTCTTCTCTTTTTTAACGCAATTATGCTACAACTGAACGGAATGCGTACAATCTGTTTTTAATTGCATGCACCTACTGGGTTAGTCAGGAAATAATGTTAATAGTACGACATTTTTCGAGTCAAATGGCAGAAGACTTAGATTTAAACTCATATAAAAAGTCATTGAAAGAAACCTCATATATGTCGAAAAATAGTATTAAATTTAAATATAATTTAAAAACACTAGTGAGTGATATTTTCAGAAGTTATACATCGAAAAGAAAAAGCCCCTATTCTTCAAATTTTCAGTTCAAAGTTTTTATTGACATAGTTGTCAGTTTTCACAACTTTGCGGGATATGTTATAATTTTCTTGTTAACTAAGCCTTTTGAATGAAATTTTGGATATTTTCATTTATACCGATTATTAATCTTGTGTAGTAAAATATTAAAAAAAAATTACTTAAGAAACTTTTGTCCTTTTTGAGATGAAAAACTCCGCATAGTGTGCCTTCTTAAGTTGAAATAAAATGTATAATAATATGTTTCAAAGTACAATTTTAGATGCGCTACATTCAGGGCCGGCGCGACGTATGCTCGCACCCTAAGCAAAAACAAAACTTGGCGCACCATCTAGCCACAATCAGTAAAAAACAAATGTGTTTTTGATTTAATTTTTATTACAATAAAAAAGTTTTAAAAAACAGTCAAAAATAATTTAATTCATTAAATAACGTTACTAAATTTTCAAACAAATTGCACTGATATTGCGACACTTTTTTTATATTAAATTAATTTTTCGTGCTTTTGCTTTGGCAAAAGTTTGAATTAAAGTATCGATTTCCAAATTTTCTGTTATTTCGTGCTCAATAGAAATCATTGCAAGTCCGGTGAGCCTTTCTTGAGACATAGTTGAGCGAAGATATGATTTAATTAATTTAAGTTTTGAGAAGCTTCTTTCCGAACTGGCAATGTTTCCAATATTCGCAAGGCATAAATCCGGACACGCATAAACCGGAGTAATGGAAGACTCTATGACGCAAAAGGCATCGATTTCAATGTGCCAAAACAACGCTCTATTACATTTCTCGCATGATCATGGCGTTTTGTATATCTTTAAATTGCCTAATGGCACTTTAAACATCTGAAGACGCCCTAGGAATTTATGATATGCCCGGACTGATAGTTTCGCAGTTTTGTTCGATCGTTGTGGGCGCCCCCTTAATGCGGCGCCCGTAGGCGATCGCCTAGGATTGCCTAATGGAAAAACCAGCCCTGGCTACAGTATTAAAAGAAATTTTTAAATCTGTTGAAAAATCACATGGAATGGTCACATGGAATGTTTAAGAATTACTTTTTTGGACCCACGGAAACTTAATATATACTCTCCCGTAAAAGTCCCACAAAAACTAAATCTTCCATACACTTATACGATATTTAATAAAAGTACCCTGAAATAGATGGTTTCATTAGGTTTAACTAATTGGTAGCAGAAAGTTTTATGCAAAGAATAAAAATAAAACTGTCCATGATAATATAATCATCCGACGTACGTAATATACATATTGAACACCTTCAGCGCTACAAGATTATATCTCCGATATTTAGTACAACTTAGAATAAAGCAATAACAATATCAAAGTTAAACTTACATTTTGCAAAGCTTTGTCCTTTTCTTCCAATTTTGCGGTGGCTTGCATGAGCTGCTCTTGGGTCTGATCCAACTCATTTTCAATTGTTTGGATCTTCTTTTGCAGTGAACGGGCTTCTTCTTCGGCCTATAATTGTGATAAATTTTTAAGTAAAAATATAATTATTGTATTAGTATGTATTAGTCAATAGTATTAGCGGTTTTCTTTTTAGAATTGATAATTCGCTTCCAAATCAAGTTATTGAAAATAAAATCTCGTAGACCAGGCATGCCAAAGTGATTGTCGATATGATTATATCGATATGATTCGATATAAATGTCATGTCGATATGATTATATTCATCCGCAGATATTTTTAAGAGTTTGACACCACTAAAGTAGATTAAGAAAGTAATTGTCACAACTGTGACTTTCTTAGAGATAGATTTTTTTATTGTTATTGCTAAAACAGTAGCAGCTCAGAAAACGACAATCTAATTTGTTTATAGTGAGCAATTAAGAAAAGTGAAAAAGTAATTACTTTTTCAGCGCGAAGATTAGCATCTTTCGCGAGTTGTTCATTGTGCACGGCACGATCTAAGGCGTTATCCTTTTCTAGCTTCATCGCTTGCATCTTCTTCTTGATTGCGTCCATGTTTGATGATTTGTAATTTATCCGCTAACGAAATATGACACAAAACTCTGAAACAATAAATAAAAATTACTTCCTGTCACATAAAGAAACTTCGGATTTATATATTTATGTAAGGCAGGCAGGCTTAACTTTTACCAAATTATTTCATTTTGCACAAAACATATGACGAAAAAAACATTTATAAAGACATTACAAAAATTTTTATATGAAATTGAAGTGCCTTTTTATAGGTCGTTTATATTTTGACATTGATAAAAGCAAATGTGTCAACCAATACTTGTTAGCAACAATGGAATTTCATCAATAGTTTTAGGTGCGCTATTGTTATTAATATATTCTTTTTAGATCGATATTATATTTATTACAGTGTAAACATGTATAAATAGTTTGAGTACAATCAACTTATTATTTTGTTATAAATTAGTATAACTGACTGATTTATTTATAAATAAATATAATTTATTATACATGCGAATTCGTGTTTCAAGTTACAAACTCTTTTTAAGCAAAGTAATATAGTTCATCCGGCATTCCATCGCGGCATTACGTCATCTAGTTAGTTAGTTGTTCATTGGGTGTTTTTTTTTGTATTTAAAGTCCCTGAAATTGGAATATCTAGAGATGTTCTTTTTGTTCTTTCGTGCAAAAATATCCAAACAACACTTCATATACAAAATAATAGCGCACAAAGCTTCCTATAAAAAAAAACCGCGAATCATTTGTTTTATAAAAGTACTACTTTCATAGATTCGAGGCAGACAATAATATTTAAGGAGTGAAATAATAGATCTGCATTATGGTTACCAGTTCAGGTTTTGGCTACCTAGTTGTTCTAAAACACTTGCGCGCACAGTACGCTTCACTTCGTTGTTCCTCTCGAATTTTTTTAGTCCCCTATATTTATAAGATAAAATTAGAGCCGTGGTTCAAAGAGTTAATAAAAATATATTTCATTTAAGTCGTTTATTAGTTGTGTTGGAACTATCGTAATAAGTAATTGGTTATTAGGACCACCTAACAATAACAGATTTTCATTTCATGCACAATCTGACCTAAAAGTTTAAATACACACCCTTACGATTATTTTCCCATATTCTTCACTGATGAATTACCGGACATAATAGTGAAGGAAACAAATGGATGCGCAAAAAAATATTTAGAGATAACACGAGTATCTGTATAGAAAAAAGCATGCTCGAATCAGACAATGGAAGGATACTGACAGGCATGAAATGATCTGTTTCTTAATATTGGTAATCTGACAAGATTTAGTTTGGAAGCTAAAAGAAACAAGGTATTTTTCCAAAAATGAAGTCACGGAATCTCCATTCGTCCGAAACAAAATGACAGATAGGCGTTTTATCCTCCACTACGGTTACCAGTACAGGTTCAGATTTTGGTTACCAAGTTCTTTTAAGACAAAATTCGAGTCATGCTTCGAAGACTTAATAAAAATATATTTCATTTAAGTCGTTTATTAGTTGCGTTGGAACTAATTCAAGTCTTTTTGATACCTGATTTAAAGTACTTGCTGGATCATATTTAATATAAGATAAAATTTTTGTAAGTGATGAACGTTGTAGCTTGAAAACTATAGGAATAGAGAAGTTGCTTATTGTTGCACAGTAAGATAAAACAGAAAAAGAGAGGCAGATAATCTTAGGTTTTCATGTCTGTTATGAAAAATCAGATCATAAACTGTTGCAGCAGATTTGAGAAAAGCATCATTTGAGTTATAAACATAAGGAATATCACACGTATGAAGTTACACTAAATGTCTTCTTCGAATTCCGCTTGCACTCAGTCTACAAGTTTCTTTTTCGCTGAACATTTTCGTGTAAAAGTGTACTCAGTATAAAATGAGCAGATAAATTGCTAGATCTGCCATTGATGTGATAGCAACTCATTGGATTTACCATGATGAATGCAACAAACAGTTCTTCTTCACCCACCAGCTACAAACGAAATACGCCTTGATGTCGAGTCCTTTCCCATTTTCAACGATTTGTGACAGTTTACAACGACGTCTGTTGCAAGAGATATCACTAAAATCGAACTTGGAAGAAAATGGTGCTCATCCAGTAGCATAGCTTTTTTATATCCCTTTCATTCCTAATTTATCGTATTGTGTGATAGTCTAAATGTTGTACTCTTAGTGAAAGCTGTATTCCCCCCCCCCTCCCAAAAAGTCTAGACGGACACTGTTATATTGATCTCGCGTACCAACCCACAGGTTTGTACCGTTGTTAAAACGACAAAATTGGCATATCATAAGGCTATTATTATTTTAGACCAGTGGTCGCCAAACTTTTTGAGACATTTATTTATAATCACTGATTATAAATAAATTTAGAGGGTCGGAAGACTAATAAATTCTTATTGAAATATGCCATTTAGAAGGATATAGGAGAGATTTGGGTTTAAGAGATCGTGTTGTCGCATAAAAAATCGAAAATAGTCGAAAAAAGTAGTTTCCTTACATTTAATTACCTGAATACTGGTAAAGACAAGGATTGAGGTGGCTATGGGAACAACGTGTTTCATTTTGAGGGAAATAACAGTGACAGATGTTCTGACAGTTAACAATGTGTTCTCAATAGTGGGCAGAGGAAAGGCAATTGATGAAAATATTCGATCATTATCATTATTTTACACAAATGTGGAAAATCAAACAGCCAAATTGGAATATTACTCAGTTAATCCAGATACAGTGTTCGAAATATCGCAAAGCTGTACAAGTCAAACGCTTCAGTTGGCCAAAAGCCCCAATTTGTTCAGCTGCCCAAAAGCTGATAGACAAGCTTTGGCCAAGATTATTAGGTATAATAGGTGTGCTACTATGGACAGCTGAGTGTACTTTGAAGTGCAGCTATCAGAGTACAGAGTAATATTGGAATAAGTAAGGTAAGTTTCTTGAGTGCAATCTAAAGGGGCAAATGATAATTATTTTTTTCCTTCCCGGAAGGTAAAGAAAAACCGTTATTGACCCTAAAGCAGAAGAGAAACAGGTTGACATGGACTAAAGACCATCGAAACTGGCATATGAAAAGGTGAAACAGTGTACATTGGAGTGACGAGTCGCAGTTTGAAGTTTGTGTCGGTGATAGCCGTAGCAGTGTTATCCGCCACAACATGAAACTTATCATCATAATTGTCTTACACGCAAAGTAAATTTCCATCTTCAGTAATAGTCTGGGGTTCAATGTCGGTTAGAGGAGTTTGGGAAATTATGCTTTATCAAAGACATTATTATCAACGGCATACTTTATCAACTTTATCAGCAGCATTCAGACCATGAAATACCTCTCCTAAAATGGGTTTCTAGCCCTGACCTTTCCCCCATCGGGAATTTGTGGCATGTGATGAAAAAGCTTATAATCTGGTCTGTGCCCCTAGATGGTGCCGAGTCCTGGACCTTGACGGAAGCGTCCACAAAAAAATTTGAGACCTTTGAGATGTGGTTATACATGCGAATTCTAGAAATGCGTCAAAAAGAGACCGAAATAATAGACATAATTAAAAAACGCAAATTAGAATATTTAGGACACATAATGAGCAACCAAAAGAAATATGGCCTGCTCCAGTTGATAGTCCAGGGAAAGGTTATACGTAGAAGAGGACCTGGAAGACGCAGAATCTCCAGGTGGAAAAACCTTAGAACTTGGTTTTCTATGTCTACACGAGGACTGTTTAAAGCAGCAGCCAGTAAAGTTCAAATTGCCGCCTTGCTTGTCGCCAACATCCGGAACGGATAGACACATTCAGAAGAAGATGAAAAAGCGGTTTCGAGCTAATCCGACCAGGACTATGCAAGAGCTTAAGCAAATACTTAAGAACATTTGGGATAATTTCACTCCAGGAGAGGGTTAGGATCTAGCAAATACTTTGCCGAGAAGAATTCAAGCAGTTATGGTAGAATGAGCTATATTCAATGGTAGAATGAGCTATATCGTTGAGCTGAACATAACAAATTTCGCATTTTCTTTTTTATACTCCCAATCAGTTCGAATTGTTGTAATTAGTTCCATTATTTTTGTGTCATATATTTTCACAATGTTATTTTCAAAATAAAAGTGGATAATGATACCTCTTAGTTTAAATGATCTTCAGTAGACACCAGTAACTGATATTTTATTGGGTAGGGCAATTGAGGATGGACGTGTCAACTAAGATGTAATATAAACAAATGTAGTTTATATTGGATTTTATAATGGAAAATATTTATTACAATGCTTGGGTATTTATATGTAGGGCTACCGTACAAGTAATTAAAAAAGGGAGAAAGTAATGATGTAGGCATTCCAATTATTGAATTTATTATATACTAGAGATGGCCTAACGTGGTAGATAGGGTAACTTTAATTGTTTAAGTCCCTAAAACACGATAATCCCTAAAACACTAAAACACGAATAGTCCCTAAAACACGAATAATGGATGCGTTGCCACCCTAAGAGATTATCTCACCGTTGGTTGTTTCTTAAACTGCATTTAATTTCAAAAGATCTTATAATGATATAGGCATATAATGATACGTATGTAAATAATATAAAACAGTTTGAAATTGATTTATTAAACCAGTTGGTGTCACGTAGTTTAGTGTTGGTCTCATAAGCCAATGCAATAATGCTATGTGAAAAGCAGAGGGTACTGAAGAAGGGGTACAACCAATGCCAGACATGTATCTACCCTTACCTGATCTTTTTAAAGTCAATTTGAATCTCTTAAACGTCTATACGTAGTTTTCGAATTAATAAATATATTTTATGTCTAACTTCTTACACTTTGAGTCCCACTACCTGATAGTCTTATCGCAATTTTAGAATTGATATAAATAGTTGTGATTCTACAACCGAATCATGGCATCTTATAGAATTAATATTTTCTATTGTCTATACAAAAATCTGGTATTTTTGAAGAGCTGGATGAAAATCTGGTTTTGGTGGGGGGCTGGTACCAGCCCACGGGTCGTAATTTGGTGACCGTTGTTCTAGACCAGAAAATGGTTCAAGTCAATGAACACGACCAAGAAAAGCCTGCACATTATAATTATTTTTTAACATCTTTGCTCATGTTTATCGGTCTTTTAATAATAATTGGCATACATTTTCTCACTTTACTGTATAATTTTGTTTTACACATTTTCTTGTCATAAACTTCGTTTGTTTAGAACTATAGGTATCATGGTAATGAACAGAAGTTTTTCTTGATTTACTAAAAGAAATTGTTTTACAATGTTATATGTCATTATTTGTAATAAATAAGAACTAGCTGTTAGTCAATTGCGCGCAGCGGTCACTTTAGTGCCTCCTATTACATCTAATCCTCAAAAAGGTTACCGGTCAATTACGCGCACCGGTCAGTTTATGGGTATCTTCTAGTTTCTACGTTACCGGTCTTATGCTTGGCAAATAGTCTCAAATAAACTAAATAAAATTATAAATGTTTAATAAAAAGTTCTAAAATGGAAAGTATGTTATGTGAACGTGGTAAAAATAGCTCGTTATTGATAATTATACGTTTCGTAGAGATCGGGAAACGGCATTAGGCGTTTCATACAGATGTACGAAAAGAGGTTGCACTTATTCAATAAGTGTAGATAAATTAGAGGAAATTTTACTTGAAAGAAGAGGCGAACACAATCATCCTTGTGTGGACAAATTATTAATTAAGGTAAACGTATGAAAAATAGTTTTATAATTATTTTGTTATAAAATATAAGTTCAATCATTCCTAAGAATCGATAAATAAAAAATAAAAAATCGCTATTATGAAAAGTATATTTTTTACACAATCAGAAAAGGGTTTAAGTATATCTACATTCAATATCTCTATGTTGTAGAAATTGCATTATGGTGTTAAAACAAAAGCAACGGAAGATATGAGACAACGTCCCTCCAAAATAATTAATGCAACCATCAAAAAGGAAACACCCACCTTAAAATATTACTACCAAAGATGTAGAAAATATAAGATAAACTATTATGCGATTTTTGAAAGAAGACGATCTTAAGGAATGCGATTGGAATTTGATGGTTGTTAGGGTCACCCAATTTCAATTAAGAAATTGACAAACAAATTTTAAATGGTAAAACGAAAACTAATGAATATTACTACTTAGTGCAATATTGTTTAATATTTGGATATGA
>WYDF02233534.1:0-20980 GCA_009867245.2 Adranes taylori
ATATATAGTTTAATTTAGTTTCAAAGGCGGTGATAGGTTACAAAAATATTGTACATTACAATATATACGAGGGTGGTTTGACAAAAATCTAGTCTTCGATAGATGGCGTTACGTGGCAACGAACGCCATATTGATTTTGACATCTGCCATCCAACACACTACTTCTGCCAAAATTTGAAGCAAAAAGAACAATTAGTTTGGTTTCTACAGCCGTCGCAAGCAAACAACTTGACATCGTTCACTGATTAAGTTCTTTGACAAGAAAGGGAAAAACAATGCAGAAATCAAAGCCCAACTGGATGCTGCTTATAGCGAGTCTGCAGCGTCGCTAGCACAGCTCAAATTTTGAAAAGCTGAATTTGTTCGTGGCCTTATGAGTGTTTTTGATGATGACGATCCAGGGTCCTGAAATATCGTCAATACTCGTCAAAAAATCGATGATATGATTATAGCAAACCGCGAATCAAAATCCGTGATCTAGCAGAGGTTGCAAACATATTAACTGAGCATGTACACGCTAGCATACACGTGCCGCGTTTACTCATTATCGACAAAAAACACGCACGTGTAACGGATTCGGAAAAGTTTTTGGCGAAGATAAAACGTGATCCGAAGGTTTTTTTGTCGATACGTCACTTTTGATGAATCGTGTGTCCATTATTACACGCCAGACACTAAGGGACAGTCAAAACACTGGAGACAAAGCGTCGAAGGCCCACCGAAGAAGGCAAAGACAAACCGATCGGCCGGTCAGGTGATGACGGCTGTTTTTTTTTGTGATGCGAAAGACATTATTTTTATTGATTACTTGGCAAAGGGTAAAATCCTAACTTGCGATTATTAAGCAGCATTATTGAACCGTTTGGACGCCAAATTAAAGAAAAAAGGTCCTGGTTTGGCTCGCGTTTTGGCAAAATTCTCTTCCATCATGACAACGCTCATAGAGCGGCCGTCGTGCAGGCAAAATTGAACTAATTAAGCTACGAATTGATCGGCCACCAACCATATTCACCAGCTCTAGCCCCTTGTGACTTCTTCCTGTTTCCAATCCTAAAAAATAGCTAGGTGGACGCCGTTTTGCATCAAACGATGAAGTGATGACCGAAACTTTCCACTATTTTGAAGAGATCTAGCAAAATTACTTTCCGGAAGGAATGAAGAAGTTGGAAAGTCGTCCTGAAAAGTGCATTGCCTTATAAGGACACTATGTTGAAAAATAAATGATAAGAATAAAAATCGTACGTTTTCTTACTTAACCTAGATTTTTGTCAAACCAACCTCGTATTTAATTGAATTAGTTCACTTGCAGTATATTGAATCGAACAAGACGTTGCCACGTTTTACCTTTAAAATAAATTGTCTATATCGCAAGGCAAAACAATTTTTCTTAAAATATAGCTTAATCTTAAAAAAAGATGTGATCTTAAATTACTTGGCTAGTTTTAGGTAGTTTGAGAATGTTGTTGCCATTTTTAGTAATAACAATATAGCGAAACTTTTATGATTACACTCTAGTAACACTTTTTAAAGTATGTTTTTATAAAATAACATGTCCATCTTGACTCCTTTTAAAACGGTATCCAGGACGAGCGGTGCAAGCGATTCGCAAGATATTGTTTATATATGATCATAAAATTTCTCCATGATTACCTATATCAAATATTTTACAGTTTGTGAGATCTATAAGCTGAAACTATTGCAGCTGGGTTCAGATTACAATAAGATGCTGAAATTGACATATCTACTGGACCCAAATGTTTCTAATTAATCTTTAAGTTACGATATCAATTTTGGATGGGATGTTAATTTGAACTTGATTCACTCCCTCCAACTATTGCTTTAAAACTAAATTCGAAATAAATGTTTGTTTACAAGTAATATTTACCATTTTACAATCGTCAGGCAGTAAGTACGCTTTGGACGCACTTGGGTAGCTGTGTTTTTTTTTCTGCTAATCGCCTTTTGTGCTAATGTGCTTTTTCTGCTGTAGCGCACAGAATTTCGGGCTAGTATCGCCATTAAGCGAACTGGACATAATATTTATTAGGAAAGAATTACTAAATCAAATAATTCTGATGACATTTCCGATAAACTTCTAAATTCTAAACAAAACTTTTCTCTTGAATGATATTCATATTGATATTGCGCTTTGTATACAACGAAGTAATTAAATGCGTCTATGTGTGTTATAAGTATTAAGTAAAGTACGTATTTTTAAAAATGTATCCAATTTTTATTAATAATGTTCATAGATACAGAAATGGAAAGTTTTTTTTTCAATAGAGCAAGACTTCATAAATCTACATAGATCTATTGAACAAACATATAGATGTCTAAGATGATGACTTCTTTAAAATTTTATTATATGTTGGAATAAGATCAAATTTTAAATCGAAAATTTGGTACAAGTTTAATTTTTAAATGTTGATACATTTTTCTGATTTATGTTCTCTTTTAATTTTTTTCTATTGAATAAATTTGTATTTAATATAACAAAATTCAATCCGGCATTTCCGATAAATATCTAGATTTTGAACAAAACTTTTCTCTTGAATGATATTCATGTCGATATCGCTCTTTGAAAACATCAAAGTAAATAAATGCGTCTGCGGGAGTTATAATTATTAAGCACGTATTTTTATAAAGGTATCCAATTTTTATTAATAATGTTCAAAGACAGAACTGAAAATAGTTTTTTTTTCCAATAGAGCAAGACCTAAATCTACGTAGATCTATTAAACATACATATAGGTGTCCGAGATGATGACTTCTTTAAAATTTTATTATATGTATATTGGAATAATATCGAGTTTTAAATCGAAAATTTGGTACGTAGCACACTGCTGTTTAAGTTTGATGATAATTTTTTTTACATTTTTAACCTCTTTTAAATTTTATAGTACAGATAAACTGTGTTGTCACCTATTAGACTGTAGACAGTTATAAGGCAAACGTTGTTCAGACATCGCATATTTTTAGTGTCATTTATTTTTAAACTTAATATTTTATTAGATAAGAACTACTTTTACACGATGATTGTATACTTCTTATATGTTGTATTATTAGAACTATAATCTATAACAGTGTTTTTGTGAATTTTATTATTAAATCTAGAAGTTAGATTTAGTTAAGCAGGCCATATTATTGTGACTTATATTTTATTAAATATATGATTATATTTATTTTATTCGTTTAGAATTAAAATTGCATAAAATGAAGATTTTGTGTCCCTTGTATGGTAGTATGAATAGTGCGGCATATATTTGTAGTTTTAGAGAAAATTGAAAATTAAAATTTGAAATATGTCTCAGTGTTGAAGTCCACATTTTAATTCAATTAAAACCAAGTATTCCAAAACTCCATTTATTAACTAAACAATCTCGGTATCGTCAGCTACGAGGACCAGCAAAGGCTTGAATTGTTTCTGGGAGTCAACTCCCTTCTTCAAAAACTGCAATTACAGCTTAATGAATTGAGAAGAGCAAACATTTTTGTTTGTTCTATTCAATTGATTAAACCGTTTATCTAGTTTCTTAAGAAGGAGTTATTGGCTCCCCGAAAAATGTCAAGCATTTGCTGGGCTTCGTAGCTGGGGGTAACGAGAATGTTTAGTCAATAAATTGAGTTTGGGAATACTTGGTTTTAATTCAATTAAAATTGAAAATGTACATGCGGTGTTTTCAGTTATATTGAGATTTTACCGTATTTCACAGCCACAGTGACAGTTTTCATAGCCACAGAATTACCCTGTTTAAAAAGTTATTACTCCACTACTGGAAAGATTATAAATCAATATTATTATGTCCGAAATATTATGGAAAACAATGAAGACTAGAAGAAATATATCTGCAAGCAGAAGACCTATTACTGTTACTCGAGTTATATTTGGCAGAATTCAAAAGCTTAGGAAAGAAAATGGACGAAAGCGCGTTTTTTTGTTAAAGGATGAGTACATGATTTACTTGCTGTCAGCAAAAGGCGGTAAATTATAAATGTAAATGCACAGAGCCGAATTATATATGTTTAATTTACACTAAAGTCACAGTCGGAATCACCTTATTCACTTACTGTGACGCGTTTCGTCTTGTCCAAGCCATTTTCAAACATTTTGAAAATGTTTTGGACAAGCCGAAATGCGCCACAATAAGTGAATAAGGTGATTGTGACGGTGAGTTTAGTAGACCGATCATCATGAAAATTGGTTTTTATGCTATCCACATTGTTGTAACTCGCCACTAGATGCCGGTGCAGTACATGCAGTATTACACCGTTCAACCGATTGCCATGAAACTTTATATACATAGGTATTTGAGTACGAAGAATGTTTTATGCTATCCACTTTGTTGTAACTCGCCACTAGATGTCGCGCTGGCCTGATTAACCTAATTAGACCATGTCTCTGACCGCGGCAATGCGGACAGCGGGGCTATTGGCGTGGTAGGTAAAGATGAGGACTAGGTGGGGGCAAAAGAACGTTTGCCGGGTCCGCTAGTAGAAGAAAATGAAAGACATGAAATAATAAGAATGAATAGGAAATATGTAAGGTTTGGTGTGGGGGTGAGGAAATGCATAATAAGTATTGGATAAGTTTTCGGATATCTGAGAAGGAGAATAAATCATGTATGTATTGGATTAATTAATGTAAAGAAATAGTATGAACGGAAGAACAAAAGATGGATACGGGAAATTGGAGGGTGTGCATAGGGCATGGAGTAAAAGACGAAGAATTACTGCAGTAAAATGAAGAATTACTGCAGAATTAAAGGATAGATGAACAAATTTCGTGAAAGAATGAAAAAGTAATGAATGGGAGGAAAATAGGGGGCTGGATTTATGTAAGAATCGAAGGTTGAGGGGGAAGATTTGATGGTTTTGTTACGTATTGTTTTATTACGTAACTTTTTGATAAAGAATTTGAATTATGAGGAAAAAGGATATAGATGGAAATTAATGTAATTTTTGTATTGATGCTTGTATTTAATTTAGTAATAATAGTTTTTAGATTGTACTTTATGGGAGTATTGTCTTTTGATTTCTATACCAATAAAGGATACATTTCCATCGTGAAGTGACTAGTTGTAAGTCCAGATATGATGTCACATTTTTCTCAATGCTTCCTCGATTATGTTTTCGCTACGATTTTCTCAGTTGTGTTCCTGCGATTATAATATTGAATGAGTTCCCGTTTAATCAACACTTGTAGAGGTAGTCAAAATTTATTCTCAAAATGCCACCAGTAGCTTTATTGAAGCTTTGCTCAGTCAAGTAGAGGTTTATTATTCATTCACGTGAATAAGAGTACATTACGTATTAAGTTTGTTGAAAATTCTAATATTTAGCACGTTTTACATTTTTTTTATTATGCTTAAAAGTCATTTAAAATAAAATCACAATTAATGTAAAAAAAAGTACTTACTTGTTTTTACATTTTAGTCACTACCGGTTTTCGCTTAATTAAATTGAGTTATGAAATATTGCACGTTTTTTCCACATAGTATGTTTTGTTATGATTCGTGGGCCGAAATGTGCAAAATGTCATAACTCAATTACATTTTCACCTGACGATGGCGAAAAGCTGAAACCGGTAGTGACTATAAAAATATGTACACAAGGAAGTACTTTTTATTACAAGATTAATTAGAAAACCTTGCTATTGATCAAAAACAATCATGACTCTGAAACTACTCAAACTCCTGAAAAGACTTTTCTTAAAAATTAAAAAACGCCTTTCTTTAAAAATGGGTGACTCGTTTTTTATGCCGCTGAGTGTATAATTCCAGTAATATTAATTTAATTAAAAAGTAATTCAACTACATCGTGTAACAATTGCAACCTTATACTCTGTTATCAGTTTGACTTCTCATCATTAGTAGTATTGATAAACTATTATTAAAGATTTATAAAATTTTTCCTAAACCTCAAATGACAAACAGTTTTTAGGTCTTGAATTTTTATCATTGCTAGATAAATATTACAACCGTTTTGGAAAATTACTCAAAATGTAATAACCAATTACGAACGTAATGAACTCAAATATTAAATTTGATAATGAAGTTTCATGCAAATATTTTAGAATTATACCTGGTATTTTATGTGAACCGATTTTATAATGCTGGCGCTACCCTAATACCTAATGCGTTAATTACCGCGCTATTTGACATGTCTAGATAAAAATTTACGCGAGTAGCAGGCGAGTGTACCCACTGCCGAACCTTTTAGAACCTTTACCTATCTCAACTAAAAAACTGAGGATTTATATAATCGTGTTGATAAGAATGTAAACAAAGATTTTGAGGTTATGTTTTATTATTAATATTATTTTTTAATGCTAGATGTCACTAGATTTGAAAATAAATGTAACTAGATTTGTAACTAAAGGTAAGTACACACTTGTATTTTTTGCAATTAAGTCTACATTTGCAATAAAACCAGATGATTTAAAGGTGAATTGTATCAATAATCAAATTGAGAATCGTTATAGTGCACTGGATTTGCTTTTGCAGCTAAACAACAATGCCAGAATCATCTATTAACCAGAATACTCGGGCTATCTGGTGGTGTTTTCCAAGTGCAGAGCCTCCTTGGATGTAGGCTGAAAATAATGTTATAAAGTAAATAAGAAACGAACTTTATTGGCATAAATTTCGAAATGATACAAAATCAATTTTAATTCAAAACTATAATAATACACTACTATCAAAACTATAACAATATAAACATAACTGTTTACGAAAAACAATAACACAATAAGTAAAAAAAAAACAAAAAGATACACCGAAAAAGACAAAGACATCAATAACTTCTCTTCTCTCATCTCTCTAAACATTTTCCGCCTCCTCATGTGCAATCTCATTTAAAATTCTTTCCATTTGTTCCCTTCCACCCCCCTCTTACCCCAAACATATCCTCCATTCGCTCTTGATCTTTCATCAAATATCTATTGTCTCGCTTTTAACTACTACATCTGAATCTCGCGATCATTCTCTTTTCTCCCATGCTTAATCCTGATATTAAATACTCATTCCTTCTTCTACCCTTAACCTATTAAACCTACTACTTCTTATATTTTCAAACTTATCCTGCCTCTCCACATCTATTATTAGTATTAAGTATAACCATTTGATGTACTTCGGAACATGTACTGAGTCTGTCACCAACCTTGTACCTGATTCCTAGCCCATAAGATCCTGTATGATCTCCATGCCTACCTTCTCGTTTTTTGAAGTTAAAGTCGTCCATTATAAGCCTAATTTCATGCTTTTTAGTATTTAGTGTTCTCACGTTTTCGCTGCTTTTATCGGATTTAGGCGCGTAGATCTGTACAAGGATATTAAGTTTGACTGAACTGCTATTTGGTTGTAGTAGAAGTAGTTTTTCCGATATCGGCACAAAGTTTATAACAAATTTCCATATGTTTTCATTCAATTCCCATTCCAACTTGGTGTTGGCTTCGTTGTTTTCAAAGTAAAACATATTATGGTTATTCACTTGAAATTCATCAGAATCAGGCCAGCACATCTCGCTTAATCCCATGATTCTAATTCTAGTCTGTTAGTTTCAAGTATGTCGTTGTGTATTTTTCCAGGTTGGTATAGAGTGCGTACGTTGACGTGCCAATTTTTACCTCCAAATTTAGCATTTTTAGTGCTGTGGCTCTGTTTGTTACATGGACATTTCGCTGGTGTACGACCTGGGCTATATTATTACTTCGCCTACCGGATCTTGGTATCCGAGTTCCATGATCATTATGAAGCTTTAATACAGTGGTTTTCCTTTGACTTCTGTATTCCTATATCGTAAACCATTATATTGTTGGTTCATCCGCCTTAGAGCCGAATTTAGATCCTGTTTACAGTCGCCCATTCTGGGTCAGCCGCTGTGCGTTCTGGATTATCTTAGCTTCGTCTTCAACTCTTCGAAACCTTGCAGCCATGGATGGACCTACCAATAGCTACACTACTGCCCTCTAAATTTTTTTTAAACGGTATTTAACAAAGTGATAACCTATAAATTAAAATTTCTTCTTACCACCTCGATACAATGACATAAAAGGGTTTCACTATTGCAAGTACGAGAAAACTTGTTAGCAAGGAAATGTCAGATTTTATGAGCTCTGTAAATTGAACATATTGTAGTTTAAAAACGCCATGGTATGTAATGTATTGAGGGTATAAGTACGGGTCTGTAATGTATGAAAGGATAAATTACTGAATTTCTAAGATACGATAATAATCAACGCTAATATGGTTGAACTTTTTTTTATGCAGATCTTAAGCCTTTAAATATATGAAAGATCAGGTGGCGGCCTCTCCATGAATTTTGAATCATCAGTACGTTTCGTAGTGTCTTTTATTTGTGGGTCATCTGTAGAGATTTATCATCTTTACGCACAAGCTATTATTGGTACGTCCTTAGCCTAGGGCTCTCATGATTAGCTAATAAATCTTATCGTAGGAAATATATATTACATACATTTTTCATTCATTTCATTAGAATTTATGGCAAAATGTGGTTATGTGTCAAAGGACCTTACTTTACACAAACCTTTGGATCTCTAAAGTATTAAACATAATCATAGATCTTTCTCACAAGATTATGCTTTCTGTATTTATAAACGTCTCCTATAATAATTATGCAATGTTTTTCTTAGCATAATAGAAGAAGGAAATTAGGGCTAGGCAGAGCCATAACACATTCTCTGTTCATTATCTACTTGTTCAAATAGAGATATAGTCAGTGGCATAACCAACAGCACATACTTAAGGATATTAATTTTTATAAAATAATGAAAAATATTTTAATAAAAAATGTCAGAAAGGTGACAATTGATTGGTTTTTTAATTGGTGTTCCCAACACTGCTATCGGAGTTTTTTTTTTGATAAAAATAAAAGTTATATCATGAGCTTCATATCTTAAAACTACCACTCTACTAATCTTTCGTTTAAAAATATTGATGATCTCATCTTCAAGTCTCCCTGATTTGATAGAAATGATGAAATAAATGATTTCAGGAATTGATTTCGGTGTTTCACTTTAAGTCGTGCCCACAGAGTTCAACAAACTATGGTCAATCACAAAAATATTTTGCTCAAAGACGACTACAAACAGCAATGTAAAGATGACGAAACACGAACTTATTGTTGTTAAGTTCGAAATAATTGTTGTTTTTTATTCCATAATTATATTGATGGTTGTACGTAAACACACTACACAGTTATAAAATGAGAACGCAATAACTGAGTTATAAAATGATCTTTATTGTTCAAATATTTATAATACATATGAGGACTCTATGCGCGATTTTTAATTGACTGGCATTGTATTGTGAAGCTAATTATAATTTAATAGATATTTTGGATGATCCAGTGCCATATTCCATTAGCGAAGTATAAAGATTAAAAGTATCGAATTAGATTTCTTGTTATTATTTTGTTCTTCGGTCCTGAGGATGGTTTTAATTGAAACTTGTCTTACAATACGTCAATGTTTGAGTTTACAGATGCAGATGCTGGTTTGATTATTGAAACGTCAGCTTTATTGTTGCCTGATTGAGTAGGATCGAATATGGAAATACGTAGTTGCGTGATTTGAGTGAGTGGATGTCACTTAATGAATCTTAATCGTTGTGGATGAGATCGGCGATCCGATGATTGATAATGAATTCTATGCTTGGCTTAATGATTGCCAACTGCTTCCTCCTGGTTCCATCGAAGTGTCGGCTTACAGGGGAAGGGAAGAGAAAGAAAAGAAAATGAGAAATTCAAAAGAGTCTGCCGAAGTATAGCGTGCGTTGTGTAAGTTTGATGTTTATAACATTATCGTAGATATTTGTTGTAGATATCAATTTCGATAGTTGATTTAAAAATGAAATTAGTTTTGACTTTACGTTACTTTTGAACAAATTACTGCTGCGATAAACGCTCGCTGGCTGCAAGATAGATATGGTCGTTTTTATTGTTAATTAATGATTTAGAATAGACCGATATTCTCACGTCACATCCGAAGAACACAATTTCCAAATTGCGTCTCTTTATACTAGATTGTGTGGACCATTTATATGGAATTATCTGGCGAGAAGTTGCTTCTGACGAGTCGGCTGGCCAGTGGATCATTGCGTGATTTGGCGGCACGATGGGCGTGGCCTGACGGAAATGCCTGTTAAAAATCTTAGGAAGTTTTGAACTCTGATCAATAGAAAAATTTCTTCCTGATTCATTGAGAACTTTAGGGATCAATGTTGCGTTGTTTTTGTAAAGAAAATCTACGAAAACGTAAGTGGTGGTAGCTTCTAAACTGTGGTGGTATTAGCTTTACATGACCACAATCTTAGAGCATTGAAACGCCTTCATGTGGTGGGTGAAATAAACTAAAAAAAAATTCAGTTAAAAATAATAAGAATAATAAATAGCTTTCGTTAACTGTGTGTATGTGTGTGTATTACACAGTAAAGAAATATTCTTAACTGTGTTACACACTCACACACATATT
The DNA here is from genome assembly GCA_009867245.2 of Adranes taylori. Taxonomy (NCBI): domain Eukaryota; kingdom Metazoa; phylum Arthropoda; class Insecta; order Coleoptera; family Staphylinidae; genus Adranes; species Adranes taylori. The sequence continues at coordinate 10,490 of WYDF02233534.1, forward strand.
TATGAATCTGACAGATCGCCGGTATTTTCCTATAGCAGGCGGCGTAAAATCACATAGACGGTGTGCTTTGATTTTTCGCACGCGTAAAGTCTGCAAGTCTGTGTATTATTTCCGTGTTAAGCGGCATCATTTGATTATTATTGTATGTGGGCGTCATTTATTTAATGTGTGTGCGGCATTTTAGATTTTATTTTAAGCGGATTAAATTTTTATCTCCCAATTTATATTTATATTATTTGTTATTAAATTGATTTGTTGATTTATTAACTTATATTTGCAGAAATGAATTAAATTTGAGTAGTCAAATTATTAGGATTACTTACTATGTTAATTAATTGAATGAAAGAATTAGCATGGGTATGTTAATCTTATAAGACTCTAATTATATACACTAGAGTTGCAGTAAGTTGAACATCACCGCATGGATGAGGACTCGCAGAAACAGTATCTGGTCCAGATCTATCGATAAGTAGCAAGTATTAATTGATATTCCGTCGTACTTGCATATATACTCCATTATTAGACTTCGGAATTTTTTTCAGTTTTGCGATCAGATTTAAAGGGGGTTACAAGAGCCCACGCGCCCGGGGTCCCGACTCTTTAGAGGCCTGAAAAACCTAAACTGTACAGTTCATCATTTTCTTCTGCGCCCCGGGCCTCAACTAGCTTTTATGTTACTAGATGCCTATGGATAACAGCAAATTTCGGTGGAGCAATTCTGATCCTTTTATTTCTTATTCTGATCTTTTGAAAGAAATTTATTTCTTTGTTGACTCCATCTGTTCGACCAATTTGTTGGATCTAGTTCTAATTGTCTCGATTGTTGAGATGAGTGCAATTAACACTTCTTGTCTATCCTCTGATTACAGGTGTCTGTAATTTCGCTCTTTGCAATCGTATCAGAAATATCTATAACACTTGTAACAGTTGTTTTGCAGAACAAATGATAAAAGTTGTGTTTTTTGAGCTTCCTATCTAATTTTTTTTTAATACTAGCAACTACGTGTCTTAAACTAATACTACTCTATTAATACATAATGAAGTTAATGTTTTATGGTTCTAAGACCCGCCACTGAAGTTAAACCAGGCAATGAATAATCTGAAACTGTCATCTACTAGGTGGTTTCGACTCGAGTCATCGGACCTACGACTATTGGCTTGTCAGAGTAGCATACATTTTATGCAAAATATTAGAAAGGCTAGCCAATCTTTATAAAGACAACATAGGCAGGCAGGCATTTAAATAATGTATTCATTTTAGCAAGCAAGCAAATGCATTAACGAGCCTAGAGAAATTGCAATTTTTCTTTTTCTTTTGTTTTGTTTATTTATTTGTTTTCATCGCCGCGACTTTTGAAGTTATTCCTTTTTCATTCTAAAGTCATTGACATAATTTGCATACAAGAAAGTTGCAGTATATCATGTGATTGATTATTTTTATTTTAAGCTTCTGACTTATAGTTTATTTGAATAAGGCGGGTTGAATAAGTTTTTATTATTTAATGTTAATATCGCATTGTTATTTAAATGTTTCTTTCCATGATATTGTCTAATAGAAAGTTAATCAGTGTATTATAAATATAAACATGTGCTAGAATGCTACAGGGACGATTTTATTGTAGTTTTATACACTTCTATAGTTACAGGTAACAAAGTAGTACCGTACTAAATTAGTTTTCCATGGAGAGCTCTTCCATTACATAGTTCTTTAGTTTCAACTACTTTTGTTTTAAATGCTATCTTAGTTGTAGCATGTAAACATAACCTATTGTACAGTAAATTGTAGGATTGTAAGTTCTATTGTACTGCTGATTCAAATTATTATAAAGGTAAGAAATATTGTAAATTGCTTAATTAAACATTTTTTCAATCTTCTTCTGGCTGAGAAAATTAAAAAGAACTTGGTCAATCACAAAAAGAAGAAAGGGAAACACATTTCTGAACAAATTTCAGATGGAATGAAAATTCATAATATGATATCACAGAATATATGACAAGATTCATGTCTTATATATTATCACGTTATTTTTGGGGCGGAGGATTGTTCTCTCCGACGTGACATGGCTGACAGGGAACTGTTATATGGGTTCGCGCAGCAATCCCCTGCTCACCATTATAGATACCCGAACTTCTTCGTTATTTTATAAGATAGCACTTTAGTTTAACTACTTCTAGCAAAGTTATTAATTCAATAATTGATGTGGAAAGATCTAATTTAAATGCCCCAGTCAGCCCACTTAATTTAGACTAAAACACTAGGCCGGAGCATTGCTCAGTTGGACGTGCCGTTTAGATTTTATTGTGCCTTTCGTGGCTGAGCAATCACTGGTAACGTTAATCCTTAACGATAGTCATAAGCCCTAATAATTTAGGCAACAGAAATGAAACAGTTATTAAACTTAACTAAATCGTATTTGTCTTTAAAAATGTTTACATGGAATCCAGTTACATGCTCATTCATTCCCATACGTAAAATAAAGTAATCACCGCTTTGCAATTAATCAAGTAAATCAACACTTGCATAAAAGTGGCTCTATGATATGTTCCGTTACATCAAAGAAATGTGAACCTAGGTACTTACAGATTTTGCCGTTGTACACAAACTATTTATTTATTATTTTTGAGTAACGCATCATTATCTTAATTATTTATTTATACTTATTTTAGCTTTACCTTGATCAACAAACTTGTTACTAATTAAACTCGACTTTACTTTATTCATCAAAATTATACTCAACTTAATTTATCTGAATTATTCTCAAAAATATTACTGCTAAGTATCGCGCTACATTAGACGAATGCATAATAAAATACTTAATAAATTTATGATCACATTTTAATTAGACATGATTTTATTTTTTATTTAATTATTAATCTAATATTATTTAATTCCGGATTATTATTTCGCTACTTAGTTCGGACATTGCGGACATTGCGACGTTCGGCGGACGGCCAAAATTATTATCCCTTTAATAGAACTGGGCATCATTTTTATACATACTGATCCCCTTCCAAATACCGATATGTATATTTTTCGCCATCATTAATTTGTACATAATTAACACATTCTAGAATCTTCGGTATTCCCCTCTTCTAGCAAAATACATTTAGTCAATGTATTCCACTTAAGTATCTATACTGTTGTCAGGTTAATTCCGTTTTATAGTAATTGAGGTCAATTAAATCAGATGTGCTTCTGGTATCTATACTAATAAACACCATATAGCGTCCATTCATTTATTATCAATCAATTACCAGTTAAATTAATTTGGTCACTTACAAACTGACATAGCACACTTAGCTTATTGTTATTACATTGTCCCTCACGTTTTTTAAGCCACACCTCCTAATTATTAATTTCTTCCATAATTTGAACGCTAAACACATCGGAAACACTAGTTCCATCAAAACTTAATCTATTTCTATACTGTAATTCTGAACTAATTAACATGCTTTTAAAATGTATTCACTCTATATTTTACTTCATAACTAGAAGCTTGAATGACTCTCTAAATGTTACTTACTACTTGGATGGTTTATGCGTCCTGAATTTCTTACATCTTTTATAAGTATTGCATGTTCAATCTTTCTAATCTCAAACTTAATAGGAACGTGGACAAAGCTCCACGTTACAAATCTTTCCCACGAATTTCGAGGGAAAGAAATAGTGGATACTGGTATCAAGATTCAACTTCCAGAAGTTTGCTGTGATGGAATTGCGTCTCAGTTTGGATTAGCTGCAAAAGATTCTATTGATATAAGTGCGGGTGTAGTAGCTGAGGATTAGCGTCGTAAAAGTGGTTATATTTAACTATTCCGATCAATATTTTGAGTTTAAGATAGCTAACCGCATAGCGCAGTTCATCTGTAAAAGATCTACTATCCTCAAGTAATAAAAGTATCAGATCTTGTTGCCAAAAGAGGACTGCCCATAAATAGAGTGAGAACACAATCTATAGATAATCGCGATAAAAATAGTTAATTTTACAAGTTTGAAGGCATTTTATTAATAAAGGAATCAAAGGATAAATCTTAAATTTAATTAATGTGAACGTTGAGATCGGTTTTCAGCACATATGAGATTTATGCGAGAAGCAATTTTCGAAAGACAGACGCGCCTTTCCTTATCGATCATTTGAAGTCTCTCGCGTTTCTTAGACTTCATTTCCATAACTGTTGAAAAACCATGCTCACAGAAATAAGAGCTTCCAAATGGTAATAGTGATCCGACGGCCTTGTTACTGACTTTAGAAAATTTACTGCTCAAACACAACTAAAATTCAAACAACTCCTTTTCAGCGAATAATCCTTTGAAAACCAAATCGTTGCTTAAATCAATTAAATGTTCTTCAAATGATTTTTAAATTCACAGTCCATGAATGGGTTGACTACCTATTCCCGAAGCATCCAGAGTAGGAAAAGAAGCTGATAAATACTTTCTCTATATCTTGCTTGATAAGGAATTTTAAAAGATTCTGCTCAACCGTCGGAAAAGACGCAATGTTTGAGTTGCTGATTTTTAAATTCCGTAAGCCAACGGTTTTAAGTTGCCAGAGATAGTAATAATGTTTTCCTGAGCGCCTAGCAAACTTAAATTAACTTAATTAATTGATCGAAATAATTTCAATTTTAATGAAAATAAACCGATTTAAAACTTTTCCTTTCGATAGCCATTGGAATTCAGTGTCATAAAGCAAAGTCTTGTAATCAGATTCCATTGCTTCGCAAAGAGCTGAAAGAATCCTCGATCGAAGAGCGTTCGTTTAATATAGTTGACCATTTTGACGACCTCATCTAGAGTTGTAGCAAGGACGGGAGGAACCGCTTTTGAAACAAGAACTTCTCTGTGAATCATACATGAACAGATTTGACACTTGGATTTTTCCTCGAGAACGTGTGCGACGAATGCTTTTTTCAAGCCTTGCATAACTGGTGTTCCATCGGTGCAGATGCTGACTCAATTTTACCATCTCAAGTGTATTTTGTAACATTTTCATCGACTAATTCAAAAATGTCCGCACCCGTTGTTCTTTGTTTCAGTTCTTGACAAAGGAAGAAATTATTCACATTTTTTCCTGCCTTAAGGAACCTCAAAAATGTCAACAACTGAGCTTTATTGCTAAAGTCCAATTTTAAAACAAGCAAGATTATTTCCTCGGCTTCCGCGCGAGCTCTTTTCTTTTGAGCGAGCTATCAGCCAGTAGTTTAAGTCATAAATATCTTAAATTTTTTCGATTGTTTTTGAAGACTTGATCGTAGAAATAACTGATCGGATTGCTTTTCTGCTCAGGATGCTTTGTCTCAATATGACGATGCAGTTTACTTGGCAACGTTGCTTCGTTGCTGAGAGTTCTTCGACAAATCAAGCAAAACGGATCATTATCAGATGGAATGAATCCATATTTAAGATAATCTTCATCGTATTTCCGCTTTTTTCTTGTTGGTTATAATTTTCTTATCTTCATTGGTCTCGTATGGTTTATCTTTCTTATCACTTGCATCTTTTCTAATTAGAAATCTCTCCATCTAAGTTTTTTTTGAGTTTTTAGAATAAACTCTATATAAATTTTTCTAGGTAAAGTTTAATTTAAAATACCGTAAACAGAAAGCGAGTGATAATCGTTGAGAATTAAATTACAAGGAAGTATCGAATACTTGCGTCACAACAAAATGTTTTTCACCACAAAGAACTAGAAAAACTCACTGCGTTTACAAAGTTTACTGTCTTGATCAGCAGGTCAGAGCGAAAGTAAGGTTATTTTTTCCATAATAATACTCATACGATTAAGGCTAGGTGCACACGAGTGACTTTTGTCACGCAACAATTTGTCACTCCACTATGAGCTATTACATGCAATTGAGCAGAGCACACGAGGCAACGTGACAGTATAATGATTTTTTTGTAATTTGGGCCGACAATTTTTCCGTGATGAAATTATCACTCCCACATACGAACAGAAAAAGGTGTTGAGAGGTTATGATCACAATAAATGTCAATATTTTTATTTAAACAATTTATATTTATTTATATTTTTATTTTTATTGAAACAATTTATATTATAGGTATGTACTTATATTTTATAATATGTAAGAATATACTTATTAACGAGTTTGGCATATATTTTTAAATAGATATAACTGCAACATTCACTATTTTGTGTGTTACAAATAGGAATAAATAATATAGCCTCTTCCTATGAAATGTATCCATGAGAAGAAGATATTGAAAATGAAATTTTAATTGCAGAAATTGAGAAAAGGTCTGCATTATATAAAAAAGCTGTTAAGGAATACTCCGATGTGATTATTAAGAAACGCCTTTGTATGGAAATATATGAAAGAGTGTTCCTTGATAAGTGGTAACGATTATTTTCTTATTTTTCTTCTACAGTATTTTCTATTTTTTTATTATTTTTTTATCGATTCCGAATTTCAAGACCGACGACAATTGCAAACTCATTAAAATCCATATTCTAAATATCTTGTAAATTATAAGAAAGTCACCGTGCCGTCACCTATTCGTTTGCGCACACAAATTTTGAGAGAAGACAATGACGAAATTGTTGTGCGGCGAAAAGTCACTCGTGTGTGCCTAGCCTAATTAGTGAGAGCTGCAGCTACCTACAGCTATACTCTCTCGTCGGCAAGAGCCGAAAAGTAGCGTTCGTATTTTTCGCTCTATATTTGCTCCACCTTCTATCCATACAGTGAGCGAGATCTTCAAATATTTGTTTTATACATTATCTATTTAAACAACCCAAAGTTCCAAAGCACTAGCAATTTTTAATATTTTACAAAAGTTTTCACCGGTTTCGCAACACTGTTTTAAATACATACCATCTTGAACAATTAATCACATGACTTGGACCATACAGATGAGGCACTGTCCTTTTTTTCTTTATATAGCATCTACACTATGTAGTATAGACTTATTTAAATACACTTAGGTTCAATTGACTTTAGAGTTTAATATTGAAGCCTTAAAATTAAATTCTGCTAGAAAGTTAAGCCAAGGTAGCTTTTCTTCTCTATTTAATATATTATATTAAATATTTAATATATTATAATATTTAATATAATATATTAATATCCTCTATTTAATATATTTTATTAAATAGATATTTTATATTAAATAGAGAAGAAAAATTGCCTTGGCATATCTTTCTAGTAGAATTTAATTCTGAGTCTTCCATACTAAACTCTAATGACCAACTAAACTAAGCGTATTTAAATTTACGTATAAGTGTATTTAAATAAGCCTATACTACATAGAGTAGATGCTATATAGATAAAAAAAGCCAGTGCCCTCTCCTCAATACAAAAACATCCATACTGCAACATAGAAATCACCAGATGGAGTGAACATCCAATCAAATAGATCATGTGTTGATCCAGACAACACATGCCATGGATATATTGGACGTTCGAGGATGTAGATGGCCCAACACAGATATTGATCACTACATGGTCTTGATCAAGGACAGACAAAATATATCTACGGCAACTAACAGCAGAATGGAATACACCAAGCACTTTAAACTTGAATCATTATCAAAGACCCTGATCTGCCTTTAAGATTTTAGCAAGAGATAAAAGAAGAAATTCAGAACAACCTCGCCCCTGAGTATGAAGATCCTAAAGAACATTGGCACGATTTTAAGACTGCATTTTAAAGATCAGTGTGAAGACGCTCGGGTATAATAACAACACTAGGAGAAACGAATGGTTCGACGACGACTGTGAGAGCCGTGACCGAACAAAATGAAGCTAGGAGGAAAATGTTGCAGAGAGATACAAGCGCAACCAGACTAGATTACAACAGCAAAAGAAGAGCGTCCAAGACCTTGTGTAGATACAAAAAGCGGGAGCTTGTAAAAGAGAGACTTAAAGAACTAAGTGACTGCCACGACAAAAACAATGTGAGGTAATTTTATAAAGTACCTAAGGAAGTGAAAAAGGGTGCCAACCACAAAAACTGTGTGCATTGACACTGGGGGTAACCTAATTTCAGATTTAAATGGTGTCCTAGAAAGATGGAGAGGGTACTTTAGTGAGCTACTGAATGCTAAAACAAACATCCAAGACAGTCAACCTTTCTAGATGGGGAATATGGGAATGGGTCAGAGCCTACTCGGAGCGAGGTAGAAGAGGCCATAAACAAAATGACAAATTATCATGCCGCAGTAGAACCCCGGCGGAAGTATTCAAGTATGGAAGAGCGAAACTCACCGATGAAATGCACAACCTTATTAAAAATTCGTGGGCGTGATCTCCACCCCACCTTTCATATACTGTAAGTCCTACGTTTTGTTATATCTACCATAAAACAAAAGTTGAATTTTTAAGCGCGGAAACCTGGGAAAGAAGTCTGGGGGAGCCACGTCAGGGGAGCTGTAAGGAGATGGTGGTATTGTCATAGTGAAGTTTCAAATTTTTCACTATATTGGGTCGGACGCTTTGAACCCTGCGTTTGAGTCTCTTGAGAACTTCGTGCGTTCGTTCTATAACATTCCCCTCTACTCATTCCCACCCTCAAGAGCACGCTGCGACGTATAGCCGTTTTCTGATAAAATCATTGACATTACAATGCGGACGAACCCTGGTAAGGTGAAAACATATAAATTACAAACATTGGTAAAACTAGGAGTAATTTGTGAAATAGTGATCCTTTTGTCCAAATTGAAAGAACAAGTATATGATTCTAAATTTGTCGCACTTTCTAAGATTATGTAGTTGCATGTTTTAATATATAGTATTATTGAGTAACTTGGTGGTTATTTGGGAAAAAGCGCTAATTCGAAAGAAGAAACAAGATGGCTGGAGGCACATTTAATGCTCGAAACGTCAAGAAATCATGAAAACAAGAAGAGGAACATCAGAAACAAATATTATTGATGCAACAACGATTCGTTGCTGCTGTTTTATTGTTGCTGCTTTTATTTTCCTCTAAGTCTGTACATATTCCGTAATTGGGATGTGGTGGATTTTTAATGTAACATGCAAGCGAAATTAATAGATAATTATATAAAGGTTATGTTTTATACAATTACTTTTAGACGGCTTCAACTTTTTGAACGTTTAAAATCGCTGTCCGCACATTTTGTTTTTAATTTGGGTTAAATCAGGTGAATAATGACAAGGAGACATTAATTCGATGTAAATCTTCAATGTAAAATGTTGAACAATTGATCTAATAATCAGTTGTTAGACGTGTGACATCTGGCTGTGTCATGATGAAGGATTCTGTGGAATTCGGGCAAACAAAAACTATTTAACCACTTAATATTAACATGTCATCGATCCTTTAAAGCAGGCATGCTTAACACAAATCAATTTCGGAGCCGTATTGCGCAAAAACATCAAATTAAAGAGCCGCAATTATATTTCATAACCTTCATTGAATGTCTTGATTTGAATTCAACAACATCTCTTGGACTAGGTTCATCTTGGAACACCAAAATATTTTATTGCTTTTTAGTTTCCGGTTCGTTGGAATAAAACAAAGCACGTGTAATGATTGTATATGGATTTTGCAGTTTATCGGTAGCAATTTCTATTTGTGAGCGTTGCCTTCTTGAGCTTTTATAAAATTATACGTAATCCATTGAGAACAAGTTTTTATCGCATTTAATACTCATGAAATATCGAATGTAAATCTTCGATATGCCTCCATTTACCCTTCAATTTTGTTGCGCATTGATGAATGTGTTTTTGGAACAACAACAACAACCTTCATGAAATGCATCCGAAATAAGCGCGACCGCGACTTTCTGGAAATTCTACAAACCAACTCGAAGTATTGCTGTTGACTTATATCTTTACCGAATGGATAAAAAATTACCCACCAAAACTACCAGTTGAGATTTGTGTAATCACTTTAGAAAAATTTGAAGCATCATACGCTAAAGTTGAAAATTCTTACGAGTTTATCAAATCTAGGCAGCTTAAATGGAGGCTTGTTTATAAGAAATAAATAAATAAATTATATCAATATTTGGGACGTCATAGAGTTAGTGGCAGACAAATTAGGAATAATGAACGGGCCAGAGCTGCGCCGCTTTACCTGACTTAATTTGGTACATGCAAAGGATCAAGTTAATCGCGGGGCAGAGCTCTGCCGCTTTACCTAACTTAGTTAATCTTTTTATTATAAGGCTTACCTCGACCATCGGGGGAGTTATACCATCTGTTTCAGGTAAGGGATTATTATCGGCGGAGTTCGACTACACCGGGAATAATATATTCATTTTTAACCTCCTTTTGACTATTTCCCACTTTATCCGGGTCTGAGGTAATAACTTCTTTAACTTTTGTTCGGTGCAACTGAATTGACTCCAAAACTCATTATGCTAAACGAATTGCCTCTCAAACTCATTATGCTACTTTGAGTCCTATTGTTATCCTATAATAATCCCTCGTTATGTTTCGGTTCGTGGCAATATTGTAGTTGGATACTTAGTAAAGCAATCCTTCAATTAAATTCAGTTCCAT